>DWRH01000022.1:0-48892 GCA_022318365.1 Anthoptus insignis
TGCTTTACTCTTCTTCGCCCTCTCCCACCAGCAGTATTAGCCTGCTGATGAAAACATTGCTGATCCTCTCACTGTTCAGCTTTTTGATTAAATTCGGCCTGATGGTGCAAATCACCGCATTATGGCAATTTTTGCTGTTTCTCTTTCCATTACTGCTGACCCTGCAGCTTATCAAGTTGCAGCATAAAAAATACACTGCGCTCTGGGCACAGATCATCGTTTATCTCGGATCTTTTCTAGCCGTCACTAATCCGCCGGTTTATGACTATCAACGTTTTTTAAATGAGAATCTGGCTAAAATCTGTGGTGTCAGTCTTACGTGGCTGGCCTTCCAACTACTACGCCCCAGTTCTGATATACGCCGTAGTCGTCGTCACATTCGTGCATTACGCAGAGAGTTTCTTGACCAGCTGAGTCGACATCCTCGCCTCAGTCAAAGCAGTTTTGAATCATTGATCTATCACCGTATCAATCAATTAAACAGTTGCAGGGATGAACAAGCGAAGCTCTGGTTGTTGCGCTGGGGGGTGGTGTTACTCAACTGTTCCCATGTCGTCTGGCAGCTGCGCGAGTGGCCAGTAACTTCCACCACGCTTGCCACGATGCGTGATGATACCCTGCATGATCTGCATCGTATTATCGGTGAGCGTGGTGTCTATCACACATCGCTGGACAAGACACTTGATGCCTTACAGGAGATGGTGACCCTACTGGCCGCCGACGGTGGTAAAGAAGAGACGCAGCTGGCTGGCGTGATCTGGCGGCTCTACTGTTCATTATCTCAATTACAACAAGCTACTGCAGCAGAAACCCGCCTCAGCCCGGCGCCAGGGTAAGCACTTTGTGCCGACCTGCGGCTACATCCATTTAAAGTACGATGCGGCTTTGTTAAGGTAGCCAGATAGCATGATGCGCTCTCACGATAAGGATATTTATCTTAGCCAGGTTTATTAAGGTGCAATAATGACGCTGGAAAAAATCTTTACTCCCTTGAAAATCGGAGCGATTACCGTTCCCAACCGTATTTTTATGGCTCCTCTGACGCGGCTACGTAGTATTGAACCAGGTGATGTTCCCACCCCACTTATGGCAGAATATTACCAGCAACGTGCCAGTGCAGGGTTGATTATCACCGAAGCAACCCAGGTTTCTTTTCAGGCCAAAGGTTATGCTGGCGCGCCGGGACTGCATACTGAACAGCAGCTTACAGCCTGGCAGCATATCAATGCAGGGATCCATCATGCCAGTGGGCATAGTGCAGTACAGTTATGGCATACCGGACGTATTTCCCATGACAGCCTGCAGCCGGACCACGCAGCACCAGTATCTGCCTCAGCAATTAAAGCCGATGTACGTACCTCACTGCGCGATGATCAGGGCAACACCATCCGCGAAGATACTTCTGTACCACGCGCACTGACTCTGGCTGAGATACCCACTATCGTTGCCGATTTCCGACATGCGGTGCAGTATGCCCGGCAGGCAAATTTCGATTTAGTTGAATTACATGCTGCCCATGGTTATTTATTGCATCAGTTCTTATCCCCTGATGCTAATCAACGTACCGATGCCTATGGCGGAAGTATCGAAAACCGTAGCCGACTGACACTCGAAGTGGTTGATGCTGCAATTGATGCGTGGCAGGCTGATCGTATCGGTATCCGAATCTCCCCAATGGGACCTTTCAATGGCCTCGATAATGGTGAAGATCAGGAGCAAGCGGCGCTGTATCTTATTGGCGAATTAGCCAAACGTCAGTTAGCCTATTTGCATATCTCTGAACCCGACTGGGCAGGAGGAAAACCCTATACAGCCGCTTTTCGCCAGGCCATTCGTGCGCACTATCCTGGGGTTATCATCGCTGCCGGAGGTTATACGCCGGAAAAAGCAGAAACATTAATCACTAAAGGATTAATCGATGCGGTCGCTTTTGGTCGTGACTATATTGCTAATCCAGACCTGGTTGAACGCATTAAGAGTGGTGCGGCACTTAACACCCCGCACCCGGAAACCTTTTATGGTGGTGGCGCGGAGGGTTATACTGATTACCCACGCTTGACGTCAGCACAATAATTGGGTTGCTCAGACGCAGTAAAGTTATCGCGTGTAACATAGCACGCACATGACAATATTAACTGGCAGATTAAGAGGTAAATATGCGTTTATTGCATACCATGTTACGCGTTGGTGATTTACAGCGTGCGATTAATTTTTATACTCAGGTTTTGGGCATGCGTTTGCTACGCACCAGTGAAAATCCTGAATATAAATATTCACTTGCCTTTGTTGGTTACACGCCAGAGAGTGACGGCGCCGTTATCGAACTGACTTATAACTGGGGCGTAGAACACTACGAACCTGGTACGGCTTATGGTCATATCGCGCTGGGTGTCGACAATGTTGCTGAAACCTGTGAACGGATTCGTGCAGCCGGAGGCAACGTAACCCGGGAAGCGGGTCCGGTAAAAGGAGGCCAGACCATTATTGCTTTTGTTGAAGATCCTGATGGTTACAAAATTGAACTCATCGAGAACAAGCATGCCGGGAATGGCTTAGGAAACTAATGACTTTTCGGGAGCTTCACGGTAAGCTCCCGCATCCTCCCACCTGATATCGCATCTGCAGTAAACTTTTTAATATTTAACGCTGAATTGCCATACACGAGATTCTGATGCCTGAAACTAATGAACAGAACAGACTGTGCAACCGCTTTCGCGGTTTTTATCCCGTTGTTATTGATGTAGAAACTGCTGGATTTGATGCTAAAACTAACGCCTTACTGGAAATTGCCGCTGTCACGCTTAAAATGAATCAGGATGGCTGGTTATACAAAGATGAAACGCTGCATTTTCATGTTGAGCCCTTTCCCAACGCTATATTACAACCAGAAGCTCTGGCCTTTAATGGTATCGATCCGGGTAATCCATTACGTGGCGCGGTGAGTGAATATACTGCTCTGCATGCTATTTTTAAAATGGTGCGTAAAGGAATCAAAGAACAGGGCTGTAACCGCGCAATTATGGTCGCACACAACGCCAGCTTCGATCTCAATTTTGTCAACGCTGCCGTCGAGCGAACCTCAATGAAGCGTAACCCTTTTCATCCCTTTGCTACGTTTGATACTGCAGCCCTGAGTGGATTAGTCCTCGGACAAACCGTGCTGGCAAAAGCATGTACCACGGCGGGGATCCCTTTTGACGGCTCACAAGCCCATTCAGCATTGTACGATACCTTACAGACTGCCGATCTTTTTTGTGAGTTAGTTAACCGCTGGAAACGTCTTGGTGGCTGGCCCCTCACGCCACAAGAATAGCCAGATGCTATTCCAATGCCGTGAGGTGAGTATTACTACGCTGCAGGGTGTTTTTGTGCCGTTTCTTTGATTAATTGTTGCAGTTCCCCGCGCTGGAACATTTCGATGATGATATCGCAGCCCCCTACCAACTCGCCATCGACCCATAGCTGGGGAAACGTCGGCCAGTTTGCGTAAGCGGGCAATTCAGCGCGGATGTCAGGGTTCTGTAAAATATCGACATAGGCAAAACGCTCTCCACACGCGGAGAGGGCTTGCACTGCCTGCGCTGAAAAACCACAACTCGGTAATTTTGGCGAACCTTTCATATACAGTAAGATAGGATTCTCAGTGATCTGTTTTTCAATTTTTTCAATCGTGCTCATGGTGCTTCCTCAACTGTGTCATATCTTTCCATTGTAGCGGGTGATGGGCTTTCATGAAAATGACATTTTTGCCTGTATCTCTATTTCTTTCTCTTTCACGGCAACCAGCGATCTCTCCTTCTATAATAGCGCTAAATTAACCTTGTAAGGGCTTGAAACAAAATGCACATACCTTTTATTAACAAACTAGATTAGTATGCTGCTATACGGTATCCAAAACCGACTGGATATTTCCTGATTAAGTGTTCAACATTTACTGAAATGTGATACGTATGATACGTTTTTTTATCTCGTTCATGCTGCTGGCATCCGTCCAGTTCATTCCGGCATTAGCGCATGCTTCCCCGCAGACGGCGGCGGTGTTCAACCATCAAAAGGTTGAAACCAAATCAGTCAAAGAGAATGATCGCCGTAAACGACGCCAGCAAAAAAACACCATGCCAGAAAAAAACAAAAACCACGCTAAAAAAGGCATCGCACCGTCAGTAAAAGAAAAGAAACATTCGATCATTGAACGCGCCGCTACCCGTTCAGAAAACCACCATGCAGTTGTTAAAAAACACCGAATAATCAGCAAAAAAACGGCTAATCATCAGACCGAACAGGCAAATCTGCATAATAAAGCCCCACTACTGAGTAAATTCCATCGCGCACGCTACCAAAAAGCCCGTGAAACGGCAGTCAATAAATTAATGAAACAATTAGGTAAACCCTATCAATGGGGAGGGACATCACCGATAACTGGCTTTGATTGCAGTGGACTGGTGTGGTATGCCTATAAAGACTTGCTGAAGTTTAAAATCCCGCGCACCGCCAATGAGATGTACCACCTGCGTGATGCCCCGCCGATAAAACGTGGTGAACTGGAAAAAGGGGACTTGGTGTTTTTTCAGATTAATGGTCGGGGTACTGCAGACCACGTAGGTGTCTATTTAGGGGGCGGTAAATTCATCCAGTCTCCCAGCAGTGGTAAAGATATCCAGGTTACCGCACTGGCCGATCAATACTGGCAAAATCACTATGTTGGGGCGCGAAGGGTTATGACACCAACGACGATTCGTTAACCTGCATAAAATTAATTCGTCCTGCCAGGTCCCGGGTAGAAGAAAATCATAACGATTTTCCTCCTGCCCACGTGCTAATACGGTAGAACTGCTCTGTCAGAGGAATAATCTATCAACATGCTACCCTGCCACGCCAGTATGATGATCAATGCATAGCCGCGGTAAAACTAAACGCGACAATCACGAGTAATGCACAACATGTAGTGAATAACGCAAATTTCAGTTCAGTACTCATACTTTCTCCTTCAACATTCAATTTTCTGCCCGGCGTTCGACTATAATACTCCGGCAACAGTGCTCATACTGTCAACGAGTGTACCTTGTGTACTCAGTGATGAACAGATATCACAGCACTTTGTTGTTCCAGCGTCTGCTATCTATTTTTCTCGCTTTTGCACTCCCGGTAAATTACTCGTCTTATTGCTGCAGGCTTGTTAGAATCCAGCCCTCAACGTCAATGAACTGTTTTGCCACTCCTTCAGCACGTTGTTAAATCCCTTGCTTCGCGACTGGATAGTGGTCAGAGGCATCTCACTGGACTATCTAAACATCAATCAACATCATAAAGATTGATAACAGGAGCTTTATCTCATGGCAACGATCAAAGATGTGGCGAAACATGCCGGTGTTTCTACTACCACGGTTTCCCATGTCATTAATCAAACACGTTTCGTTGCAGATGAGACAAAAGAAGCGGTATGGAATGCCATAAAAGCATTGCAGTACTCCCCCAGCGCTGTTGCCCGTAGCCTGAAAGTAAATAACACACGTACTCTGGGGTTACTCGCCACCTCCACCGAAGCTCCCTATTTCGCAGAAATTGTCGAAGCTGTTGAGAAGTGCTGTTTCAGCCGCGGTTATACTCTTATTCTCGCTAATGCCCATAATGATCTGAATAAGCAGCATGCCTATTTATCGATGATGGCGCAAAAGCGTGTTGATGGTCTGCTGGTAATGTGCGCCGAATACCCCGCTGCACTGCTCACCATGCTGGAGGCACATCGCACTATTCCGATGGTCGTCATGGACTGGGGTTCTTCACCGACAGATTTTACTGACACAGTACTCGACAATGCCTTCCATGGCGGCTATCAGGTCGGTGAATATCTGATTTCCCGCGGTCACCGTGATATAGGCGCTATATCAGGACAGATGGAACGTAATACCGGCGGCGGTCGTCTGGCTGGTTTTCTCCAGTCACTGAAGGATGCCGGCATTCCCGTACATCAGGAGTGGATCCTACATGGTGATTTTGAAGCTGAATCAGGATATCAGGCAATGCAGAAGATACTACGTCTCCCTCAACGCCCCTCAGCGCTCTTCTGCGGTGGTGATATTATGGCTATGGGTGCTCTATGTGCAGCCCATGAACAGAAAGTTCGCGTCCCGGAAGATATTTCCATTGTGGGTTATGATGATATACGCCATGCGCGCTATTTTACGCCAGCACTGACAACTGTTCATCAGCCAAAAATTCAGTTAGGTGAGACAGCTTTTAATCTGCTACTTGATCGTATTACCAGTAAACGCACAACAGCACAAAACCTCGAAGTACATCCCACATTAATAGAACGTGCTTCTGTCTGTGATGGTCCTTATCTCCGCTAAGTATAATCTGCCCTCAGCCCGGCAGCGGGTCATAACATATTTATCAGGTGGTTTGACTGACGCATTTTCATCGCTATTTTGTCACAATCAACAGGTATAAAGAGATATCAGGCGGATGTAATAGTTAGTTCACTAATAATAAGTCATTGAACGTTAATGTCTGGCGTTATATTCTACTGGCGTGTAGACACTGAAGCTCGAACAGGTCAAACGCACGTTTTCCTAATCTTTAAAACTTTCACGGAAGTTTAATGTTATTTACTTTAGGCAGCATTTAGAAGGTTATTTCTTTCCTCTGAAAACCTGATGTTATCCACAGGGAATAAGAGTCTGTCCCTGCAGGCTTACTGGTTACACTCAGCCTGGCATGGAGAGCAAACCACAACTAGAACGTATAATGCAAAATACGTGAAGCTGGTTTGTCGTTCCCATCGCCACGCTGATAGTCACTGAGTCGGATGAGACAACCCTTATCCCTGTAAAACGTCATCAAGCTGAGAGCACATTGCTACTCAGATGTTATTGGCACGGGTGATGGAGTAGCTATGAGTTCATCTTGTATAGAAGAAGTGAGTCAGGAAGAGAGCCACTGGTATCGGATCGTGGAAGAGATGCTAAGCAGTGCTGATATTACCATCAATGGCACACGTCAATGGGACATCAAAGTCCACAATCCCTCCTTATTCAAACGTATACTTCAACAAGGCTCTTTGGGGCTCGGTGAGAGCTATATGGATGGCTGGTGGGAATGTGAACGACTCGATATATTTTTTCATCATGTATTACGGGCTAAGTTAGATCAACAGCTCCCCCACCATTTCAAAGACACCCTACGCGTCCTTGCTACACGTCTGTTGAATTATCAAACCCGTAAACGTGCATGGGAAGTGGGTAAAGCACATTACGATCTGGGAAATGACCTGTTTTCACTTATGCTCGATCCTTATATGCAGTACTCTTGTGGTTACTGGAGAACGGCACAAACGCTTGAAGAGGCTCAGGTAGCCAAGCTGAAGATGATCTGTGAAAAACTGCAACTGGCTCCCGGAATGTCGCTTCTGGACATTGGTTGTGGATGGGGTGGATTAGCCGAGTTCGCTGCCCGCCATTATGGTGTCAGCGTTTACGGCGTTACCATTTCTGCTGAACAGCAAAAATTAGCCCAGCAACGTTGTAAAGGCCTGGATGTCAATCTGGTGTTGGAAGATTATCGTGACTTAAATCACCAGTTTGATCGTGTTGTTTCGGTCGGTATGTTTGAGCATGTGGGTCCTAAAAATTACCCAACCTATTTTGAGGTAGTTAATCGTAATCTCAAACCCGATGGCCTCTTTTTACTGCACACGATTGGTGCAAATAAGACAGACGAAAACGTTGACCCGTGGATTGAGAAATATATCTTCCCCAACGGCTGCCTACCTTCAGTGCGGCAAATTTCCGATGTCCACGAAAAACATTTCATCATTGAGGACTGGCACAATTTTGGAGCCGATTATGACCTGACATTGATGGCCTGGTATCAGCGTTTTCTCACCGCCTGGCCAGAGCTCTCGGCTAGCTATGACGAACGATTCAAACGGATGTTTAGTTACTATCTGAATGCCTGCGCGGGTGCTTTTCGTGCCCGGGATATTCAGCTCTGGCAAATTGTCTTTAGTCGTGGTGTCGAAGGTGGACTACGCGTACCACATTAATCGAATTCACCGGCCATCAGGCCGGTAAATCTCTGTCATACTGGCATTGACGCTGTGCGTTGTAACAATACCCGTTCGACCGTATCCACTATCGCCTGAGTGTGGGGATCGATCTCAATATTAACACTTTGTCCTATTTTTTTGCTTCCCAGTGTAGTTCGGGCCAGCGTTTCCGGGATCAGATGCACACAAAATTTTGTACTGGTGACCTCACCAACTGTGAGACTGATGCCATCAATACCAACAAATCCTTTATGCAGGATATATTTCATCAGATTACTGTCTGCCAGTTTAAACCAGACTTCACGATTATGCTCTGCACTGATGATTTTGCTGATTACCGCGGTAGTCATAATGTGACCTGACATTAAATGTCCACCAATTTCATCGCTGAATTTCGCAGCACGTTCAACATTAACACTCTCACCGACGACTAACTCACCAAGATTAGTTAGCCTTAGCGTCTCTTTGATTAAATCAAAACTAACCCTGTCACCGTCAATGCTGGTGACAGTGAGACAACACCCATTGTGGGCAACTGACGCCCCGAGGGCGAGTTCAGGCAATAACTCAGCGGGTAATCGCAGTGTATGGCGGCGAAAATTAGGCTGCGTTTCAATTTCAAGCACTTCAGCAGTGCCCTGTACTATTCCAGTGAACATATCCGCATTGACTCCCATTGAATAATAGCCTGCTAGTGTGCCCTGGCTTGCCAATAAAACCAACTGTCCAGGCCCTCAGTACAGCGACACCGTTACCTGTTTAGCCACAGGTTTAGATTGGTTATTTATGCAGAGCAGATTACACTATGCCAAACTGTAGTGCTTTTCATTTCGCCTAATCACTACGCGATATTAACTTCCCTTTCTTTCTGAAAAACAGGTGTTTTTGTGCAGAAGTACCTCACCGAAGCTCGTCAGCTTCTTATGCTTGCTATCCCGGTTATGCTGGCACAAGTTGCCCAGACCGCAATGGGATTTGTTGATACTGTGATGGCCGGGTCAGTCAGCGCGACAGATATGGCTGCGGTTGCTGTAGGCACTTCTATCTGGCTGCCGGCAATTCTCTTTGGCCATGGCCTGTTACTCTCTTTAACCCCGGTTATCGCACAATTCAACGGTTCTGGCCAGCGTCATCAGGTCGCTCAGCAAATCCGCCAGGGATACTGGCTCGCGGCCATGGCCTCTATCGTGATTATGGTAGCCCTTTATCATGCTGCGACTCTTATCGCGTTGACACACAGTGAAAATCCCGCACTGGCGGAAAAAGCCGTGGGTTATCTGCACGCTATGCTCTGGGGTGTCCCCGGCTACCTCTTTTTCCAGGTAGCGCGTAATCAATGTGAGGGATTGTCACATACTATGCCGGGTATGATTATGGGCTTCATCGGCCTGCTGGTTAATATTCCGGTGAATACTGTTTTCATCTACGGCTATTTGGGGATGCCCGCGCTGGGTGGCGTGGGATGTGGTGTCGCTACCGCATCAGTCTACTGGGTCATGTTTATCGCTATGAAAATATGGATGCGCCAGGCTCTGTTTCTTAAGGATATTCATCTAAGCAACCGCTTTACTCCCCCTGAATGGCAGATAATTCGCCGTCTGTTTACCCTGGGCCTTCCGGTTGCATTAGCGCTTTTTTTTGAAGTAACATTGTTCGCCGTTGTTGCTTTACTCCTTCTGCCAACCGGCGTGATTAATGTCGCTGGTCATCAAATTGCACTTAACTTCAGTTCACTGATGTTTGTTCTGCCACTATCGTTGGGCGTTGCGACTACTATCCGTGTTGGTTTTCGCCTCGGCCAGGGTTCTGTAGAAGCAGCACGTGTCGCGGCATGGACCGCTCAGGGAGTAGGTATCGCTCTCGCTCTGATAACCGCCACCTTGACAATTATTTTCCGTGAACAAATTGCCCTACTCTACAACGATGCACCTGAGGTCGTCACGCTGGCGGCACATCTGATGTTTCTTGCGGCAATCTATCAATTTTCTGATTCAATTCAGGTAATTGGTAGTGGAATTTTGCGCGGCTACAAAGATACCCGCGCCATATTCTTCATCACTTTTATCGCATACTGGATACTGGGTCTACCCAGTGGGTATATTCTGGCCCTGACTGACTGGCTGGTTCCAGCGATGGGCCCTGCCGGTTTCTGGATGGGCTTTATTATTGGCCTTACCAGTGCCGCGGTAATGATGGTCTGGCGTATGCGCTATTTGCAAAAGCAACCTGCTGCAATAACGTTACGCCGTGCTGCTCACTAACAGATTGCAGAAAAGATGTTCACCAAATGATTATTTTTTCTGCGGCTGATACCATCAGCCGCTATTCTGCAGAAAAAAGAGTGATTTTCCCTTGCCAGCAACAAATGCTGTCGTTACTATTCGTCCCGCTGTTGTGCTGACAGCATTTTGCGTTCTTAGCTCAGTTGGTTAGAGCACCACCTTGACATGGTGGGGGTCGGAGGTTCGAGTCCTCTAGAACGCACCATCGCGAATGTCACTTTGATTCGCTACTTTTTAGCCGAACTCTGATCTCCCTCAACATACTGAGACTATCATCACGGTTTTTTGATTGGTTTTCGTATACTTAGCGACTATAATGCAGAACGTTGTTTCACTATCATGGTTTCAGCGTATGGTATCTACGTCATTTAAAACAGTTTTCCACAGCGAATTACAGTGCCATACCTGTTTTCAGCATCTTTTTTTCTCTCCTCAGATAACTATATTTTCAGTCAACTGTAACAAACGGCTGTGCTCAATCGGCCATAATTTTATCTTCGCCACGGCATTGGTTGTAGCGAAGTTCCTGATCCCTAATCCAACACAACTTAGCAGATAACTCGTCATGAAAAAGACCAAAATTGTATGTACCATTGGCCCGAAAACCGAATCAGAAGAGATGCTTACTTCACTGCTGGATGCAGGTATGAATGTTATGCGTCTCAACTTCTCACACGGCGATTATGAAGAGCACGGTCAGCGTATTGCTAACCTGCGTGCCGTGATGGAAAAAACCGGTCACCAGGCGGCAATCTTGCTGGATACTAAGGGACCGGAAATTCGCACTATCAAACTGGCTGGTGGCAGTGACGTTACCCTGAAAGCAGGTCAAAAATTCACTTTCACCACCGATCAATCTGTTATTGGCGACGAAACGTGTGTCGCAGTAACCTATGCCGGTTTTGCTAACGACCTGCGCATTGGTAATACTGTTCTGGTTGATGATGGTCTGATTGGCATGGAAGTCATCGAAGTCACAGAAAACACCGTAGTGTGTACCGTCCTCAACAATGGTGAGCTGGGGGAAAATAAAGGCGTTAACCTGCCTGGCGTTTCTATCCAGTTACCCGCTCTGGCAGAGAAGGACAAACGTGACCTGATTTTCGGATGTGAGCAGGGTGTTGATTTCGTCGCTGCCTCTTTCATCCGTAAGCGTTCCGATGTCCTGGAAATTCGTGAACACCTGAAAGCTAACGGTGGCGAACACATTCAGATCATTTCTAAAATTGAGAATCAGGAAGGCCTGAATAACTTTGACGAAATTCTTGATGCTTCAGATGGCATCATGGTCGCACGTGGCGATCTTGGTGTAGAAATTCCGGTCGAAGAAGTGATTTTTGCTCAGAAAATGATGATCAAGAAGTGTAACCGTGCACGTAAAGTCGTCATTACTGCTACCCAGATGCTTGATTCTATGATCAAGAACCCACGCCCTACCCGTGCTGAAGCTGGCGATGTTGCCAACGCAATCCTTGATGGTACTGATGCAGTGATGCTCTCTGGTGAGAGTGCTAAAGGTAAATACCCTCTGGAAGCCGTTACTATTATGGCAACAATTTGTAAGCGCACTGACCGCGTGATGAAAAGTCGTATTGATGCTCAGTTGGAAAACCACAAGATACGCATCACGGAAGCGGTATGTCGCGGTGCAGTCGAGACTGCGCAAAATCTGGAAGCGCCAATTATCGTTGTGGCAACCGAAGGTGGCAAATCAGCCAAATCAGTACGCAAGTACTTCCCTAACGCCATCATTCTTGCACTGACAACGAATCCACAAACTGCACGTCAGTTGATTCTGACTAAAGGTGTAGTGACTAAAGTGGTTAAACAATTTGCCTCTACCGACGATTTCTACCGTATTGGCAAAGAAATTGCCCTTGCTAGTGATTATGCTGAAAAAGGCGATGTAGTTGTCATGGTTTCCGGTACTCTGGTACCGAGCGGCACAACGAATACTGCTTCAGTGCACGTTCTATAATTTTAATGTTTCTCTGAATGTAAAAACGCCTCATTGAGGCGTTTTTTTATTTCCGCACGTCAATGCGCAAGGTCAATTTTTCGCTTAAAAAACACCAGTAAAAATGCTTTTTATTTCGGCAATTGAGAGATAAAAACGCGTTGTGAACGGCAATATTCCGCTCATCAACCTAAAAGCGCTGCAAGTTTGAGCGAACAATCAAATTTCCGCACTTAACCATCAAAAATATATTCTCATTAGAAAAAAGTTTGTGTAATACTTATCACGCTACATGGAGATTAACTCAATCTAGAGGGTATTAATAATGAATCGTACTAAACTGGTACTGGGCGCGGTAGTTCTGGCTTCAACTATGCTGGCTGGTTGTGCAAGCAACTCTAAACTGGATCAGCTTTCTTCTGACGTTCAGACTCTGAACGCCAAAGTTGACCAGCTGAGCGGTGACGTGAACGCAATGCGTTCTGACGTTCAGGCTGCTAAAGACGACGCAGCTCGTGCTAACCAGCGTCTGGACAACCAGACTCGTTCTTACCGCAAATAAGAACCTGGTAATGAAAAATGGCGCACTCTGGTGCGCCATTTTTTTAATTATTACCGGGCGTCAAAGACGCTCAAATTACATCACAGAAGCCTTAATGACTTTCCTGAGTAAGATGTTCAGCTTTAAACCTTATAGCCCGTATCATCGCTTCCAGGCCCTGTGAACGCGAAGGTGTCAGATGTTTTGCCAGCGCCAGTTCTTCAAACCAGGGACGCACATCCATCGCCAGTAAATCAAGTGTCGTCATTCCCTGATAAAGAATGATCACTATCGCAACCAACCCTTTAACAATCGCAGCATCACTGTCACCGGATAGTACGACTTGTCCTTCACTATTCAGCGACATCTCTATCCACACCTGACTCTGACAACCAGCAATCACATTTGCAGGTTGGTGCAATGCCGCTGTTGCTGCGGGTAACATGGCACCCAATTCAATAATATAGAGATACTTTTCTTCCCAGTTAGCACAACGAGAAAAGTTACGTAAAAGCTTATCTTTATCTGGCAGTGTTGCCATGGAAACTCCCTTGTGAGTTGGGAGGCCTCAGCCTCCCAACAAATGATGAATACGTTGCAGACCCGCCACCAGCCGATCAACTTCCTCTCGTGTATTGTAAAGCACAAGTGAAGCGCGGCACATCGCCGGAACACCATAATGGCTCATTAATGGCATCACGCAATGGTGACCTGTGCGTATCGCAATTCCATAATTATCGAGGAAACTGCCAACATCATAGGCGTGATGCTTACCAAGATTAAAAGATATGACACCTGCACGTTGTGATGGACCATAAAGGATAAGATCCGGCACACTGGTTAATTGCTGCAGCGCATAATCCATCAACCCGGCTTCGTAACGGGCAATGTTTTCCAGCCCCTGCTGGTTTATCCAGCGCAATGCTTCGCCCAGTGCAATAATACCCGCGGTATTAGGTGAACCAGCCTCGAATCGCCACGGAGCAGCAGCATAACGGACACCTGTTGTCAGGCTTACCTCGGTGATCATTGCCCCGCCCCCTTCCCACGGAGGCATCACATCCAACAGTGCTTTACGCGCATACAACACGCCAATACCAGAAGGACCGTACAGCTTGTGACCGGAGAAAAGGTAAAAATCACAATCGATATCCTGCACATCGACAGCCTGATGCATTACAGCCTGAGCACCATCCACCAGGGTCACGATGCCAGCTTGTTTTGCCATTGCCACTATTGCTTTCACCGGATTCACGGTTCCCAGTACATTAGAAACGTGAGTCACAGCCAGCAAGCGCGTCCGGCTATCAATTAATCCTGTCAACAGAGTGAGATCCAGCTCTCCGCTCGAGGTGAGAGGAATATAGCGAATCTCTGCACCAACCCTGTCTGCCAGCATCTGCCAGGGGACAATATTAGCGTGGTGCTCCATTTCAGTGATAATAATATTATCACCGGCACTGACTGCCATACTTCCCCAGCTATTGGCGACCAGATTAATACCTTCAGTGGTGCCTTTGACAAAGACTATTTCTTCCGGAGTTGCTGCCTGCAAAAAATCAGCAGCTGCACTACGCACCTCTTCCATAGCCGCAGTGGCACTGGCACTGAGTGAGTGAATGCCGCGGTGGACTGCGGCATAGCCTGTTTCATAGAAGTGGCGTTCTGCGTCAATAACAGACTGAGGTTTCTGTGCACTCGCTGCGCTGTCGAGATAGACAAGCGGATGACCATTAATCTGCTGCGCCAGGACAGGAAACTGCGCTCTGACCGCAGTGATATCCAGACTCATCCGATACTCCCGGGAAAACGTTGAGCAATGCGCTGCATGACGGCATTTTTTAACGCTTCATCTTCGATAACTTCGGTAAGCTCAGCGGCAAATGCATAAACTATCATCTGCTGTGCATCGGCAGCGGCAATTCCGCGCGAACGAAGATAAAACAGTTGCTCGTCATCAATGCGTCCGGTGGTTGCGCCGTGACTACATTTCACATCATCAGCGTAGATCTCCAGTTGGGGTTTAGTATCCACCTCAGACTGTTCACCGAGTAGCAAATTGTTATTGGTCATCTGACCATCGGTCTTCAGGGCATATTTTGCCACTTTGATCATGCCGTTAAATACCGCCCGCCCCTGATCACGAACGATGGTTTTATGTAACTGTCGACTCTGACAATGGCCTTTATTGTGCTCCAGGTAGCTACGGCTGTCGCAGATTTCGCTGTTAACCGGTAACATTAAACTATTCAGTGATAATTCACTTCCCTCACCATTAAGCTGTACACTGGTATGATGACGGCAAAGTCCGGCACCTAAAAGATAACTGTTTGACGTGACCTGAGCATCGCGACCAACGATGAAATCATTGTGAGCAAAGTGATAACTCAGCGCATGCTCAAAACCCAGCTTATAGTGGTTCAGTTGGGCATTATCTGCCACTGAAGCTGTAAAGCGAGCCGCCGTAAAGTGCCCACCGTCATGCAGACTGATATAGTGCTCAACGACCGTGGCCTGAACACTGCTATCGAGTTGCAAGTGATGGCGGTAACTCGCAGTATTAAGACCACTCTGCTGACTTTGACTACTGATATGCAGTAAATAAAGCGGTTTGTCTAACCGGGTATCACGCCTGAGAGAGATCAGAGTAACCTGTTCTGCCAGACTTTCAGTGAGATGTAAAAAAAAATCTTCCTGTACAGGTGCAGTGCCAGGTAACGCTGCTGTTGCACCTTGCTCAGTGATAGAAATTCCTTCAGGAAGGGCATCACTGAGTTCACTATTGAAGCGTCCATCAATAAACAGCAACCTGATACCATCGAGTGCTAAGGACAGCTCATCCAGCTGCGCTGCTGTCAGTGACTGGGGTTCAGAAACATGAAACTGTTGTGCCAGCAAAGTGTCAAGCGGCGTATATTTCCAGTCTTCATCGCGACGGGAAGGTATTCCAAGCTCCTCAGCCTGCTGCCAATGCTGTTGAGCAACAGAAGAGCGTAAACAACCAGGACGCTGAAAAAGATGATGCCACTGCTGCAGGCGGCTGTCGTTATTGGTTGGTAAGCCAGCCATAGCCCTGCTCCTCAAGTTGTTTAACCAGGGTAAAATCTCCCGATTTGACGATACGCCCCTGATAGAGCACATGAACATAGTCGGGTTTGATGTAGTCAAGAATACGCTGGTAGTGGGTGACGATAATGAATGCCCGCTTACCATCTCGCAACTTATTGACCCCATTGGAGACTATTTTTAACGCATCGATATCCAGGCCCGAGTCAGTCTCGTCAAGAATGCATAATTCAGGCTCCAGTGCTGCCATCTGCAGAATATCGTTACGCTTTTTCTCACCGCCAGAAAAACCAACGTTAACCGAACGGGTTAACAGATCTTCCGGCATCTTCAGCAACTGAATTTTATCTTCGATAAAATCCTGGAAATCAAAACGATCTAAAGGCGACATTTCACGATATTTGCGTACCGCATTGACCGCTGTTTGCAGAAAAAACTGGTTACTGACACCGGGAATTTCCACCGGATACTGGAAGGCCATAAAGATACCTTCACCTGCACGCTCTTCAGGCGACAGTTCCAGCAGGTCTTTGCCGCGAAACTGTACGCTGCCGCCAGTCACTTCATACTCTTCACGTCCGGCGAGTGTCGCTGACAGTGTGCTTTTACCAGAGCCATTAGGCCCCATGATGGCATGCACTTCCCCCGGTTTTACCTCAAGGTTCAGGCCCCGGAGGATCTCTTTCTCATCAATGCTGACTTGCAGATCTTTTATACTTAACATTTTTTATTCCTGGCGGTGCTTGTGCACCCACGATAGGTGCCGGTGCGCGTTTTAACCCACACTATGTTCAAGACTGATAGCTAACAGCTTTTGTGCTTCTACTGCGAACTCTAACGGCAGTTCTGAAAAAACATCCTTACAAAAACCATTTACAATCATAGAGATGGCATCATCTTCACTAATGCCACGCTGTAAGCAATAAAAAAGCTGATCTTCACCGATTCGCGAGGTGGTCGCTTCATGCTCCAGCTGCGCACTGTTATTACGCACCTCAACATACGGGAAGGTATGCGCACCACATTCAGTACCGATCAGCATAGAATCACACTGAGTGAAGTTACGCGCATTCGCTGCACCAGGCAGAATTTTCACCAACCCACGATAAACATTCTGGCTTTTTCCTGCAGAGATACCTTTAGAGATAATAGTTGAGCGGGTATTTTTACCGATATGAATCATTTTCGTGCCAGTATCGGCTTGCTGGTTACCGTTAGTCAGCGCTACTGAAAAGAATTCACCAATTGAATTATCACCGCGTAATACCACACTCGGGTATTTCCAGGTAATAGCCGACCCCGTTTCTGACTGGGTCCATGACATTTTGCTATTTTCACCTTCACACAACGCGCGTTTGGTTACAAAATTCAGAATACCGCCGGTAGAGTCTCCACCCGAGAACCAGTTTTGAACCGTCGAGTATTTTACTTCAGCATCTTTAAGGATAATCACTTCCACGACAGCAGCATGGAGTTGATAACTGTCACGAACCGGTGCTGAACATCCTTCTATATAGCTGACATAACTACCTTCATCAGCAATCAGGATGGTACGTTCAAACTGACCGGTTTTAGCCGCATTGATACGAAAATAAGTCGACAGCTCCATCGGGCAACGTACCCCTTTAGGGATGTAGACAAAGGTACCGTCAGAGGCAACTGCTGAATTAAGCGCAGCAAAGAAATTATCGTCAGATGGAACCACGCTACCCAGATATTGACGAACTAAGTCAGGATGGTCGTGTATCGCTTCACCAAATGAACAGAAAATTATCCCCTGTTCAGCCAGTTTGCCACGATAGGTAGTAGAGACTGAGACGGAGTCAAAGATAGCATCTACCGCGACTTCCTGCCCCTCTCTGACAGGTACACCCAACTGCTTGAATGCATTTTCCACCTCTTCAGTAAGAAAACTACCAGATGTCTCAGCGGAAATTTGTGTTGCACCCGGCCCTGAAGGGCAATCTTCATTGCAATTACCACATGATGGCGCAGAGTA
Source organism: Anthoptus insignis (assembly GCA_022318365.1). Lineage (NCBI taxonomy): Eukaryota > Metazoa > Arthropoda > Insecta > Lepidoptera > Hesperiidae > Anthoptus > Anthoptus insignis. The sequence goes on from DWRH01000022.1 coordinate 17,893, forward strand.
GTAACTGTAATCCTGGTAATTAAGTGTAGGATACTCGGCTTTAAGCCAGTGTGGCTCTTCCATTTTCAGCCACGCCGCGTACGCTTTCAGGCGAAACTCGAGCATCCACTCAGGTTCATTCCGTTTGGCAGAGATAGCTCGCACGACATCTTCACTAATACCATGTGCGAACTCTTCAGTTTCTAACTGAGTAAAAAAACCTTGTTTATATTTTTGCTGGTTTCCTTCCCAGATCTGTACACCATCAGTTGCTTCGCTATTTCGGGACATAAGGTTACTCAACGCCAAAGCTCTCACCGCACCCACAGGCATGTTGCGCTTTAGGGTTATTGAATTTAAAAATTTGGTTTAATCCTTCGCGGACATAGTCCACTTCGGTACCATCAATGAAAGGCATTGCCTCCAGCGGAACAAACAACAAAGCCTCCTGATGGGCAAAAACCTGATCATCATCGGCTGGCCCTGAGACCAGATCCATGGTGTAGCCAAAACCAGCGCATCCTGATGTTTTCACACTCAGTCTCAAGCCTTTCATCTCAGGGGAACTGGCGATCAACGATAGAATTTGTCTGGCAGCACTATCCGTCAGTGTCAGGCCTTTCCAGACAAATTCATCGGGTGAAAAAGAAGATGCTGCTGCTGTTGCTGTTGGCATAATTTACCTCGCGAGATAGATAGCCGCTGGGGCCAGGCCCTCTATGTTAGTGATATTAAATATAGCTTCAACCTCATGTTTTACAGGGGATTAGAAATTACGCTAATAACTGTCGGTATTTTGAAGTTTTTTTGCCATATTCACCTTACGTTACAAACACAAAAATTCCGGAAATGAAAAATATAACAAATTGATAATAAACATAAAAAAAACCAATTGTATTTTTTTATCTTATACTCGTTGTCGCTGGCAGATAACTTTTTCATCACTACATCGCCGGCGCCAATTTTTCTCAAAGGCAGCACCGATAGATAATAAAATAGTAATTAATAGTGGAAAAATAGCAGTTCTTATACGATAATGATTATCATTCTATTATTTTGCACAATGCTGTTTGAAAATTCAGTATCTAAATTAGGTTAAAACAGCAACATTCCAGGCGCGTAATAATGTTGCGGTGGTGTGTAGGGCAAGGGTAATACAGAGTCCGGAAATAACCACATCATCTGTTGGTCGGGCCGGCTGATAACTCAGCCACAGCAGCTAAATTATCGCGAAACTACACACCATCCTCTCAATGACTCACATTCTCTCCTGCTATTATAGCCAGTCATACCTACCAGGCAGAATAACATTTTGTTGCTCAGCACAAAAGCTGACCTTAATTCACTGATTGCGCAGACCCGCTGCGGGCAATAACAATTTGTAGTAAAGCCTGCAACGGATGCCGAATGCCCGCATTTTCAATCCGTTTCACCTGGCTACGGCAGGAATAGCCCGTCGCGAGACAGCGTTCCCTGGGTAATTTTTCCAGGGCTTTCTGCCAGGAAAGCGCATAAATACCGCGCGAATTTTGCAGATTTTTGCTTTCATGGCCATAAGTACCTGCCATTCCACAGCATCCAACACTGACATTTTCCAGCCTGGCACCATAGCGAGAAAATATAGCTTGCCATTGCTGACTGGATAGCGGCAAGGCAGTAGTTTCCGTACAATGACCAAACAGATACCATGATTCTTGAGCGGCTAATACTGGTTGTTCGATAGTCAACACCTCTGTCAGCCATTCATGCACCAACTGAACACAAAATGTTCCGCGCTTTTCACCGAGGACCTCCTTATATTCGTCCCGGTAACAAAGTACCAGTGCAGGATCCACCCCCACCATCGGTAATGAGAGTGTTGATAGCCGATTGAAAATTTCTGCGCTATGTGCAGCGGTACGGGCAAAATCACGCAAAAAACCTTTTACATGCTGTGCTTTCCCATTAGGAACAAAAGGCAATATCACCGGCTGATAACCGAGACAGGTAATGAGCTTAACCAGATCGTCAATTAAGGGAGCTTCATAATATGTCGTGAATGGATCCTGTACCACCAGCACACAGTGCTGACGTTGTTCGGCACTCATCGCTTCAAGTTGCTCCAGCGTCACTCCCGCAGTAGCCTGGTTTTTCAGGCGCCGGGCCAGGGTGGGCTGCGACAACAAAGGCAAATCAACCATACCCAGCGTATGCTGGCTTAACTTTTTCACCAGTGATTGCCGTAAGAAGAAGTTTACCAGCCCCGGCGCTTTAGCCATTATTGGCGTATAGCTTTCCACACTGGCAACCAGATAGTCACTGACAGGACGTAAATAACGTGTGTGATAGAGTTGTAAAAAACGTGCGCGGAACGCAGGAACATCAATTTTTATCGGACACTGTGTTGAACACGCCTTACACGCCAGACAACCGGACATCGCCTCTTTCACTTCATGTGAAAAATCATACTCACCACGACTGGCACGCCAACTGTTCGTCAGCCGGCTGAGCATTGCTCGCCATGATATGTTACGGGTTGACAATGCCTGTTCGAGTTGTTGCGGATTGACGCCTTGTTCAGCCAACAGTCGTAGCCATTCTCGTGTCAGGCTCGCCCGTCCTTTCGGCGAATGCAATCGGTTAGCACTAATTTTCATTGATGGGCACATCGGACTGTACACATCAAAATTAAAACATAACCCGTTACCATTACAGTCCATTGCCCCACGCCAGCTCTCTCTGACAGTCAGAGGAATTCGTCGGTCAAAACTACCGCGTTTAATTTCGTCCACTGTCATCATCGGTTCATCGCAATCCAGTGGCGTGCAAATTTTTCCCGGATTGAGTCGATTACGCGGGTCAAACGCCGCCTTTATCCGGCGTAGATGACGGAAAAGTGCTTCACCAAAAAAGGCAGAACTGTATTCCGCACGAAAACCTTTTCCATGTTCTCCCCACAACAAGCCGCCATAACGGGCAGTAAGATTGACCACCTCATCGGAAATTTTTTTCATCAATATTTCCTGTTGTGGATCACACATATCCAGTGCCGGGCGGACATGTAATACACCAGCATCAACATGCCCGAACATGCCATAGTTGAGTCCATGCCCATCCAGTAGTGCCCGAAACTCGGTGATATAATCTGCCACATGCTGTGGAGGTACACAGGTGTCTTCGACAAAAGGTATCGGTTTCGCCTGACCTTTAGCATTGCCCAGTAAACCAACCGCTTTTTTACGCATGGCGTAAATACGCTCAATACCCTGCAGATCACAACATAACTGATAACCGATAACACCACCCTGCTGCGCGGCTATCAACACCTCAAGCTGTTGACATAAAGTTTGCACTTGTCCATCAATTACTGACTCATCATCACCAGCGAATTCAACAATATTCAGCCCCAGCATCTCTTGTCCGGCAACGTCGGTGATCAGCGATGATACCGAATGCCAGATGATATCTTCACGTGCCAGATTCAGCACCTTCGAGTCTACCGTTTCAACAGATAATGCTTTTGCTTTTACCAATAATGGAGCACTACGTAATGCCGAATCGAAACTGTCATACTTGATGTTCACCAGGCGACGCACTTTCGGTAACGGCGTAATATCCAGTCGGGCTTCGGTGATAAATGCTAATGTTCCCTCTGAACCACACAGTAGTCGAGTTAAATCCACGTGCTCAAGATCATCACTCACAGTATGTTTAAGGTCATAGCCGGTCAGAAAACGATTGAGATCGGGAAACTTCTCCAGCACCAATGCGCGATCATTACAACAGGCTGACAATACGGCCTGATATACTTTGCCGACAATGCCCTCCTCTGCAGCCAGTTGTTCTGCCTCTGCCAGCGGTACAGGGCCAGTATCCAGTTTCGTGCCACCTAACAGCACCACCGTGAGCCCAAGTACGTGATCAGATGTTTTTCCATAAACCATCGACCCTTGCCCTGATGCATCCGTATTAATCATTCCCCCCAGCGTCGCCCGGTTGCTGGTAGATAATTCGGGAGAAAAAAAGTAGCCATAGGGCTTAAGTGCAGCGTTAAGTTGATCTTTCACCACCCCCGCTTCAACCCGTACCCACCCCTCTTGCGGATTAATTTCCAGAATGTGATTCATGTAACGTGACATATCGACAATCACGCCGTGATTGAGTGATTGTCCATTGGTACCGGTTCCACCACCACGTGGTGTGAAACTGAGAGCATGAAATCGCTGATCATCGGCAATCCGCGCGATAAAGGTAATGTCAGATGTAGTACGCGGGAAAAGCACCGCTGCAGGCAGAGTCTGATAAATACTGTTATCAGTGGCTAATGTCAGGCGATCAGCATAGCGGGTCGTGGTATCACCACTGAAACCTGCTTTGTGCAATTCAGTAATAAAATCAGCAACGAGAGGAGAAATACCAGGCGCAGCAGTAAGTTGTGGGATCATAACCAGTAAACCAGATTGGAGTAAGCAAATACGATTACAGGCGTTGTATCACATTTTCTGATGACCTGCCGCTATTTCGCATCAGCAACAGATAAAGAATAACGTGCTGTTTGACCAATAAATGCGTTTAATAGCACAGTTATGTATTTGCTGCAGAACCTGTAGGTTAGCGTTCTGTCGTTTCTGTCCACGAGGTTATTGTTCAATGACGAATCAACTACAAAAGCGCTGGGATTTGCCACAAATTGTCTTTTCTCTGATGTTCATCTCTATGATGCTCATCGCCTGTTTCTGGGTAGTACAACCTTTCATTCTGGGCTTTGCCTGGGCCAGCATGGTAGTCATAGCTACCTGGCCACTGATGATTAAAATCCAACAGTTTTTAGGCGGGAAACGTTTATTAGCTGTCGTCGTGATGGCACTGCTGCTTGTCCTGCTATTTATCATTCCTGTTGCTTTACTGGTCAGTGGACTGATTGATAACAGCGCACCACTGATCGCATGGGCGACATCGGGCAACATCCATTTGCCTGAACTGCAATGGCTGAATGAACTCCCTCTGGTTGGCAACAAACTTTATCAAGCCTGGAACACATTGCTACAGAGCGGTGGCAGTGCTTTGGTGGCGAAGCTACAACCCTACATTGGTAAAACCAGTATTTTTTTGTTTGCCCAGGCCGGTCATTTTGGTCGTTTTATGTTACACCTCGGCCTGATGCTGTTGTTTAGCATTCTGCTCTACTGGCGTGGTGAACAGGTAGGTAATGGTATTCGCCATTTCGCTTTTCGTCTGGCATCACAGCGCGGGGATGCTGTTGTGCTATTGGCAGGACAGGCAGTCAGGGCTGTCGCACTGGGCGTAGTGGTAACGGCATTAGTGCAGGCAGTGCTGGGGGGAATTGGCCTGGCTATCAGTGGTATCCCTTACGCCACTATTTTAACCGTTTTAATGTTTCTCTCCTGCCTGGTTCAGTTAGGCCCTCTGGTGATCCTGATACCAGCGATTATCTGGCTGTACTGGAGCGGTGATACTACCTGGGGTACGGTACTGTTGGTCTGGAGCTGTGTCGTTGGATTACTTGATAATGTTCTGCGTCCCATGTTAATTCGCATGGGGGCTGATTTACCTATGCTGCTAATTCTCTCTGGTGTGATAGGGGGGCTGGTGGCATTTGGGATGATCGGTCTCTTTATTGGCCCGGTGGTACTCGCTGTATCATTTCGTCTGCTTTCCGTCTGGATACATGAAGTGCCGGCACCAGATGATGGCGTTGAGACTGCGTTAGCCGAAATTGCTGAGGAAGCTGAGGTTAACAGCCACTAATCAGTAATGCTGATTGTTCAGCTTCTTTTGTTATTAATCATACCCCTCGTTCTGGCGGCAACGTTGCCGCCAGAACGTCAGCTGGAACAACTGAGGGGCAAATTACGCCCCCAAAGAGGAGGACGTTGCACCAGTGGCTCATCATGATCACGAAATGGTGAACTCAGTGCCTGATGTAGTTCCCTGAGTACCGAGACATCATCCTGTCCCGCTGCTTCTATCGCTTGCTGAGCAAGGTATGTTCTCAACACCATGGCAGGATTATGCTGTCTCATGAGGATCTGCCGTTGACTATCGTCAACCCCTTCTTGTTGCAGTCGGGTCTGATAACGATGAAACCAGTGAACAAATGACTCACGGTCAATAAACTCATCACGTAACTCGCTCAATTTTTGATGTTGTTCAGTGGAGCACAACATTCTGAACGTGCGCGTATAGTCAGTTTGCTCGCGGTTCATCAATGTCAGTAATTCTGTCAGAATGGCATTATCTTCACTCTTCTGCAATGTGAACCCCAATTTAGCACGCATACAAACGCCCCAGTGATGCATCAACGCAGGTTCATATTCAGCAAGGCATGAGCTTAATTGTTCGCTGCTCATCAGCCCTGAGAGCGCCTGAGCAAGACAGTGAAGATTCCACAAACCAATCTGAGGTTGTCTATCAAAACGATAACGCCCCTGATGATCAGAGTGATTGGCGACAAAATCGGCACGATAACCATCGATGAACGCATACGGGCCGTAATCAAGCGTGATGCCGAGGATAGACATGTTATCGGTGTTCATTACACCATGACAAAATCCAATACTTTGCCAGGTTGCTATCAAGCATGCGGTTCGTTTCACCACATCTGTAAACCAGTTTTGATAAGCTTCAGGCTCATCGATCAGCTCAGGCCAGTGATGACGAATAACGTAATCTGCCAGCTGCCTGACTTTATCTGACTCGCCGCGATGATAGAAATGCTCAAAGTGACCAAAACGTACATGACTCTCAGCAATACGCAACAACATTGCTCCACACTCCAGCGATTCACGCTGCACTGGCTCATCACTGGTGACAATGCTCAATGCTCTGCTGGTCGGGACACCCAAATGGTAGAGTGCTTCACTGGCAAGAAATTCCCTGACTACCGAACGTAAGACAGCCCTGCCATCACCATATCGTGAATAGGGCGTTCGTCCAGCTCCTTTCAGGTGCCAGTCAACACGCCGTCCGTCTGGCAATTGTTGCTCACCAAGTAGTATCCCTCTGCCATCCCCTAACTGACCAGCCCAGACACCAAACTGATGCCCACTGTAGACCTGTGCCAGTGGCTTCATCCCGGACAACAGAAGTTCGCCCGAACATACTCTGGCCAGTGTGCTATCTTGCAGTAACTGCGTAAGACCCAATTCTGCCACTAAACCATGGTTATAATGCAGTAAACGTGCATTTGTTAAGGGTTCTGGTAACACAGATTGATAAAAGCCACCCAGTTCATCAGCCCAGAGACTGTCAAAGTGCATGCTTACCTCATAATATCAAGATGATGGCATTCCTTTCCTTATTTACGTTTCTTCATAAAACCATAGAATAAAAATGATTTATTAAAGAAAACGAATATGCTAGCGAGCTAATTGTAAAAATACCTCTGGCAATTGTGTCAGTTTTCCCAGTGTTGCTTCATTAACTGACATGAATAGATTACCCATTATTCCGTCAACATCAAAATGATATGCCTGACGAAACATTTCAATGTCATCGACGCCAGGTAAAATCACCTGCTGACAATAAGGCCTGATATGATAAAAGACGGTATTAATAAATGAAGGTGATACATTTCTGTTCATTGTTTGCTGAATAAAACCTTTATCTATTTTTATTCTTGTAAATAACCCGTCAAATACTGCTTTCGATGAAGCTTTTCCAGCCCCATAGTTTCTCAAATTCAGTGAAAAATTTTCATGAAGGAATGCCAGAAGAGGATTACTGATGCCCTGACTGAGCCCGGGGAAGGCTTCATCCAGCTCAAGTTGCAGACAAGGCAAGGCTTTCAGCTTACTCACCAGCATTTCATTGCCTTTCAATATATCTGCAACCTGTGCATCAATACTCATCACAATGGCAACGTCTTGCTGGCAAAAGAACTCATGGTTCTTTTTAATGCATTCTATTTCATCCTGCAATAATCTTAACCTCTGCACTGCTGAGAGTTGAGGTAAAAGTATATCCTGAGGAATAACAACATTCGCTGACAAATGACTAAAACAAGTCTTCACTTCGATAGCCGTCAGATGTCCATTAAAACGATAAACCGGGTAAAAGACCCGTTGGGTGTTATAATCCGCATCCAGATGGATTTTCATTATATTTTCCATAATTGGAATAATTATCTTTATATTCTGTGCATTGCAGACTTCTCCTTAACATGCACAGAATCGTCCCTGGCAATCAACGGTATTCAATCGCGAATACGTCGCCGTGCCTTAACGTACCATATTCGGGGAATAAAATACGCCTGTTATTCAGAGGAAAATTATTTATAGTCATTACAGCTATTAATTTTTCTTTTCGTTTTATCTTCTGCAACCAGGAAAAATCTTAGTTACAGCCATTAAACATAACTTTAACTTACAGTTAAACCATAAAAAACACAACACATTCATTAAATTAACATAAGTGAATAGTCAGAGTCTCCTGGCCTGCCAGAATGCCCTGCGCCAATAGCTATTATCGAGCGAGGAGCGCATTACGCCTTTGCTCGTTGAAGCATGAATGAATTGTTTATTGGAAGCATAAATTCCAACATGCAGACCACTTCCCTGACTTCCTGTTTTGAAAAAAACCAAATCGCCGGGCAGTAAGTCATCTTCACTTATTCTGCTGCCGAGTAAAGTCTGCGCTTCCGTAGTTCGGGGAAGTTGTAATTCAAAACGATCCCGGAACGTCAAATAAACAAAGCCGGAACAATCTATGCCTTGCTTGCTAAGACCACCATATTGATATGGCGTCCCCTGCCAGCGATGCAGTTGATCATTCAGTGTGGCAATTACACTGATGGAATCGGCTAATTGCCCGTCGGGGGGTGCAGTATGATGACTGCATCCCACCAGCAACATAATCACAAAGAGAAAACCGTAACGCATTATCCATGATCCCCGAAGGTGATATTTTACTCTACCTGCTACCCCTGATTCAGGCAACTCATTCCCGCCACATCGTATGACCATAGCACAAAGCGTTTTACTCCATGTATACAGCGTATAAACGTGAAGACTAAGCAAGATAAAAGAAATAATAAGAGGCATCAATCAATCACACGGGAGGATCCAGCGCGTATTGCCTGCTCTTAAAAGCTGAAAATTTATACCGTAAAGTTTACTCAGTTGAACGGGGATTAACACCTGCTCTGCTGGCCCTTGTTCAAGTATTTTCCCCTGTTTCATCAACCAGACTTGTGTGGCATTAGACAATGAATGATTGATGTCATGGCTGCTGGCTATCACGGTGATCCCAGCCGCTATTATTCTCTGCAGACAACGATCGAGTGCTTTCTGATGCGTTAAATCCAGAGCACTCATCGGCTCATCAAGCAGCAGTAACCTTCCCATTGACTGCATCACCTGACTCAGCACGCCCAGCACTCGTACACGCTGCCACTCGCCACCCGATAGCTCACCGACCATGCGACAAAGCAGTGACTCAACCTGTAACTGGTGACAAAAATAGAGTATATCAGCTTCTTGCAGTTGGTTCCTGATACCTGACTGGTGGAGTTCCAAAAAATGCCAGACAGGCATCCGGTGGAGGGGAGGTTGCTGCTGTGCCAGCCATGCCCTGGCATCCGCCAGGGCTGCCGGACGCCATTTTTGCAGAGGACGTGCCAAAAAGGTGATAGTGCCTGAATAGGTTACAATCCCGGCCAGCGTTGCCAGCAGTGTGCTTTTTCCTGCCCCATTCGGGCCAACAAGATGCACTAATTCTCCGGCAGAGACTTGCGCAGAAAAAGACCCTAACCTCTGGGGTACTGTCACATTGTGGCACGTCAATAGCATGAAGCGTTATAGTGCCTTTTCAATCGCTGCAATAATGACAGGATCATCCGGCTGCATATCCGGAGAAAACCTCTGTAATACTTTTCCGTCTCTGCTCACGAGGAACTTTTCAAAATTCCATAAGATATCTTCAGGATTTTGCGGTGCCCGGCCTTTACTACTCATTCTGGCCAGGAAATCACTGCCATCGGGCACGGTTGCCACCGGGCAGGCACTGATCAATTGTTGATATAATGGATGGCGCTGTGGGCCATTAACTTCTATTTTGCTGAACATAGGAAAAGTGACCCCGTAGGTCATACTACAGAAGGTACTGATTTCCTCACTGGTACCTGGTTCTTGCCCAAGAAAAGCATTGCAAGGAAATCCCAATACACTGAATCCTGCACCCTGCCATTGTTTTTGTAACAATTCGAGTTGAGTATATTGTGGAGTCAGCCCACATTTAGAAGCCACATTGACAATCAGTAGTACTTTTCCCTGCCAGTGGCCCAGCGTCGTCGACTTTTCCTGCAAGGTAGTCAGTTCGATATCAAATAGATTCATTGACTTCTCCGATACAAGTGGTTGAGTTGAAAGAGCTAACTGATTAATGTTTATTCTTCAGCAATAACCAGATAAAAAAAGGGGCACCCAGCGTACTGGTTACCACACCAACAGGCAACTCAGCAGAGGCGAGTACCACACGGGTAAGAATATCAGCTAGAAGTAATATTGCAGCACCCGCCAGTGCACTGGCAGGTAACAAAACACGATGGTCATAATAACCGCTCAGACGTAACAGATGAGGCACCACCAGACCGATAAAACCGACTGTACCAGCCATTGCCACACTACCGCCTGTAAGCCAGCCTATGGACAATACCAAAAGATTTCGCCATCGCACCAGAGGAAGCCCCAGTTGTCGGGCACTGTTTTCGCCTAACGCCAGTAGATTGAGACCTCGACCACAGCAACACAGTCCAAAAAGAGCGGGGAACAGTAGTAACAACAGACCACTGTTACGCCAGTCTATGCCGCTAAAACTCCCCATCATCCAGTACATGAGCTGTCGCAGATCTACTGTTGTACTGAAATAGACAATCCACGTCATCATGGCACTGCAGACAATGCTAATCGCCACACCAATAAGTAATAGACGGCTGTTTGTCACTCGCATGATGGATAATCTCACCAGCAACAACGTGACCACTAATGCACCGCTGATTGCGCAAAAACTCAATTGCCAGAGTGCCGCAGTACCACAAAAAATAGCACTGGCCATACCCAGCCCGGCCCCAGCAGAAACACCCAGTAACCCGGGTTCAGCCAGAGGATTAGTGAATAAAGCCTGCATTGTGGTACCACAAACAGCTAATGCAGCACCGACCATCAGTACTGTAATAACACGCGGAAGCCGTAGTTGCCAGACAAACAATTTATTGCTTTCAGTAAACCACTGAGAAGGAAAAATCCACTGTTCACCGGCGCACAACCCGATAATGACCAGCACTAGCACTGCACTCAACAGCCAGAAAAACAACCGACGTTGATGTTGCCGTGCCCGTTGCTGTTGTAGGGCAAAAAGCATCATTGACAACCAGTTCGGGTGTCATACTTCGCCGCATAACAGAAATAACTATCAGTAATAAAAAAAGGCCGCCACTGCGACCTTTCCAGCATACTGCAGTTACTCTTCTTTGGGTGAAGCATGTTCAACACGGCTTTTGAGTTTCTGACCGGGCCGAAAAGTCACCACCCGACGTGCCGTAATAGGAATATCTTCGCCTGTTTTAGGATTTCGTCCAGGACGTTGATTCTTATCACGGAGTTCAAAATTGCCAAAACCAGATAACTTCACCTGTTCGCCGCTTTCCAGCGCACGACGAATTTCCTCAAAAAAAAGCTCGACCAAATCTTTTGCATCTCGTTTGCTTAATCCAAGTTTTTCAAACAAATACTCGGACATCTCAGCTTTTGTCAGCGCCATAGGTTCAATCCCTCAAGGAGGCTTGGAATCGCTCTTTCAGTACTTCCACACATTTCGTAACGGCAGAAGCAATCTCTTCTTCTTCAAGTGTACGGCCGGCATCCTGTAGTGTCAGGCTGATGGCAAGGCTTTTAAAACCAGGTTCAATCCCCTTACCACGATACACATCAAATAAGTTTACGCCAACTATCTGATTTACGCCAACTTTATGACACTCATTAATCACATCTGCAGCAGACACATTTTCCGCCACCACAACAGCAATATCACGACGATTAGCCGGGAAACGTGAAACCTCTACGGCAGCAGGTAACAAACGATCAGCAACTTTGTTCCATTCCAGTTCGAACAAAACAGTCCGACCGTTTAAATCCAGTTTACGTTCCAGTTCGGGATGCACTACTCCCAAATAACCGACCTGTTCTGAGTCTAAATAGATAGCAGCACTCTGACCAGGATGCAATGCCGGATGCTCGCTAGCGCGAAATGACCACTGATTTTCTTTACCAGTGAGCCCCAGTAATGCTTCAACATCACCTTTCAAATCATAATAATCTACGCTCTCGCGCGCAAGATCCCAATGCTCTTCATTACGCGTTCCTGCAATTACCCCTGCCAGCATCATCTCCTGGCGGATTCCAGATTCAGCATCAGCATCAGGAACAAACCGCAAACCACTTTCAAACAGACGGACTCTGGACTGTTGACGATTCTGGTTATATATCACGGCTGAGAGCAAGCCAGTCCATAATGACAGACGCATGGCTGACATATCAACCGAGATTGGATTCGGCAACGACAGGCACGTTTCACCCGGATGCAATAACTGCTGCACTTTTGGATCGACGAAACTGTAGGTGATCGCTTCCTGATAACCACGGTCAACGAACAATGCCTGAGCTCGTTGTAATGGTAAATCTGCTTCACGATGCCGGGTCATGATCAAGCCACTTTGCACCGGTACATTCGGTAAATTATTATAGCCATATATCCGTGCAATCTCTTCAACCAGATCTTCCTCTATCTGCATATCAAAACGCCATGAAGGTGTAATGACCTGCCATTGACCGGCGGATAACAGTGATACTTCGCAGCCCAGACGCACGAGAATGTCATTGATTTCTTCATCTTCGATAAAATGACCGATCAGTCGATCAATTTTTTCACGATTCAGGATAACCTGCGATTTTTGCGGCAACATCTGGCTATCTGAAGCATCGACCACCGGACCCGCTTCACCACCACATATTTCCAGCAATAACTGCGTGGCCCGTGATATAGCTTTATATTGCATTTCTGGATCAACACCACGCTCATAGCGGTGTGAGGCATCAGTATGCAATCCAAAACGACGTGCTCGTCCTGCTATCGCCAGAGGAGAAAAATAGGCACATTCCAGCAATACGTTGACAGTGTCCTGGTTCACGCCAGATTCTGCACCACCGAAAATTCCAGCCAGGGCGAGTGCTTTTTGATGATCAGCGATCACCAGTGTATCACTACTGAGTTTCGCTTCACTGCCGTCGAGTAGTGTGATGGATTCATCCTGCTCTGCCATGCGAACGACAATCCCGCCGTCGATACGATCAAGATCGAAGGCATGCATCGGTTGTCCGAGCTCAAGTAACACGAAATTAGTGATATCCACGACAGCATCAATCGACCGGATACCACCGCGCCGTAATTTTTCTTTCATCCACAGCGGGGTTTCAGCATCAATAGCGATGCCTTTTACTACACGCGCAAGATAACGTGGACAGGCAGCAGAGGCTTCTACTCTGACAGGGACACATGCCTGGTGAGTTGCCGCCACTGGAGCAATATCTGGCTCGGTAAGTGGCATTTTATTCACCACACTAATATCACGCGCAATACCCACCATACCCAGGCAATCGGCCCGGTTCGGGGTTACGCTGATTTCGATCATTGCATCGTTAAGTTGCAGATAATCACGAATGTCCTGTCCTACGATAGCCTCTGACGGCAGTTCAATAATGCCATTCTGTTCAACATTAATCCCTAATTCAGAAAGAGAGCACAGCATCCCCTCAGAAGGTTCACCGCGCAGCTTAGCGGCTTTAATTTTAAAATCGCCAGGCAGCACGGCACCTACTGTTGCCACGGCAACTTTCAGCCCCTGACGGCAATTTGCTGCACCACAGACAATATCCAGTAACTGTTCGCCGCCAACATCCACTTTCGTGACGCGCAACTTATCAGCATTAGGATGTTGCATGCACTGCATCACTTCGCCCACCACTACGCCATGAAAATCACCAGCAACAGGTGTAACACCATCAACTTCAAGCCCGGCCATAGTCAATTGCTCTGACAGTGCAGCACTGTCAATTGCCGGATTTACCCACTCACGCAACCAGAGTTCACTGAATTTCATTGCTATCAGCCGCCTTATTTAAACTGTTTCAGGAAACGCAAATCGTTTTCGAAGAATGCTCGCAAATCTGTTACACCGTAGCGCAACATGGCAAGTCGCTCCATACCCATTCCGAAAGCAAAACCGGAATAAATTTCCGGGTCGATACCAACATTGCGTAACACGTTGGGATGTACCATTCCGCAGCCAAGCACTTCCAGCCACTTGCCATTTTTTCCCATGACATCAACCTCGGCCGAAGGCTCAGTGAACGGAAAATAGGATGGACGAAAACGAATGGTCAAATCTTCCTCAAAGAAGTTGTGCAAGAAATCGTGGATTGTGCCTTTCAAATTGGTGAAGTTGATGTCTTTATCAACAATCAACCCTTCCATCTGATGAAACATCGGCGTGTGTGTCTGATCATAATCATTGCGGTACACACGCCCAGGGGCAATAATACGAATCGGTGGACGTTGATTCTGCATGGTGCGAATTTGCACACCTGAAGTTTGTGTTCTTAACAGACGCTGCGCATCAAACCAGAAGGTGTCATGATCTGCTCTGGCAGGATGATGTTCAGGAATATTTAATGCGTCAAAGTTATAATAATCGTTTTCTACTTCAGGTCCGGTTTCCACTGCAAATCCTAACTCGCCAAAAAAACCAGCAATTCGGTTAATCGTGCGTGTCACCGGATGTAAACCGCCATTTTCCATCCGACGTCCGGGAAGTGAAACATCGATGGTTTCCGCAGCCAGACGGGCATTGATTGCCGCAGTTTCCAGCTGCGTTTTACGCAGGTTCAATACGTCTTGTACCTGCTGCTTCGCTTCGTTGATCAATGCCCCGGCAGCCGGACGCTCTTCCGCTGGCAGCTCACGTAACGTGGTCATTTGAAGCGTCAGATGGCCTTTCTTACCTAGATATTCGACACGCACAGTATCTAATGCGGCAACATCATTGGCATCGGCAATGGCGGCTTTTGCTTTCATCACCAGTTCTGCAAGATGTGACATGTTTTCCTCTTCCTCCTGCCAGCATAAACCGTTTATCTTCCGGGACGACAGTCCACTCAGTCGGCATTATCAAAAATAAAAAAAGCCTCCGCGGTGGGAGGCTTAGCGTGCATTATTTCGTTTCATCTCTCTGCGCACAAGCCACCCGTGATCAGGTGCTAAAATAAAAGAAGAAGCGAAAAAATACGTTTTTGTTCATCTTCATGCAATCCAGGATATGAAATAGAGTAGTGATGATAAGCGGAATAATAGCTGCTATCAAATTGTTTATTCAATAAAAAAGAGGGAGACAAGCCCCCTCTCTTCTATTCTGGCTTATGCCAGTGCTGATTTTGCTTTTTCAACAAGGGCAGTGAATGCCACTTTGTCGAATACAGCAATGTCAGCCAGGATCTTACGGTCAATTTCAATTGAGGCTTTTTTCAGGCCATTAATGAAACGGCTGTAAGACATTCCGTTAGTACGGGCTGCAGCGTTAATACGCGCGATCCATAGCTGACGGAACTGACGTTTACGCTGACGGCGGTCACGGTAAGCATACTGACCAGCTTTAATTACCGCCTGGAAAGCAACACGATATACACGTGAACGTGCACCGTAGTAGCCTTTAGCTTGTTTTAAGATTTTTTTGTGACGTGCACGAGCAACGACACCACGTTTTACACGAGCCATTTAGCTCTCCTGTTTAATATTCTGTTAAAAAAACTTATGCGTACGGCAGGCAGGCTACTACCAGACCCAAATCACCCTTAGATACCATTCCTTTCGGACGCAGGTGACGCTTACGTTTTGTTGATTTTTTAGTCAGAATATGACGCAGGTTAGCGTGCTTACGTTTGAAGCCACCAGAAGCAGTCTTCTTAAAACGTTTTGCGGCGCCACGTACAGTTTTAATCTTAGGCATGTGAATATTTCCACTTCGCATTGTTAATATAATGAAACAAAAAGGCGAGTGCCGGGTTCATCAGCAGTATTATCTACTGACAACCCCATCACTACTTTTTAAGGCCTATTGCTTCTTCTTAGGTGCGAGCACCATGATCATTTGACGCCCTTCAATTTTTGAAGGGAAGGACTCGACAACAGCCAGGTCCATGTCATCACACAAATCTTTACGGACGCGATTAAGCACTTCCATACCGATTTGCTGGTGCGCCATTTCACGACCACGAAAACGTAGCGTGATTTTGGCTTTATCGCCCTCTTCCAGAAAGCGAACCAGGTTGCGTAGTTTTACCTGATAGTCGCCATCATCGGTTCCAGGACGGAATTTAATTTCCTTAACCTGAATAACTTTTTGCTTTTTCTTCTGTTCTTTAGAAGATTTGCTTTTTTCATAGAGGAATTTGCCGTAGTCCATAATACGACAAACCGGCGGCTCTGCATTAGGACTGATCTCGACTAAATCAACGCCAGCTTCTTCTGCTTTTTCCAGCGCTTCATTCAGACTGACAATACCAATCTGTTCGCCATCGATACCCGCCAGACGAACCTCAGTGGCGCGAATTTCTCTGTTAATACGATTAGGACGCGCTGGTTGAACTCTTTTTCCGCCTTTAATACCTTATTCCTCCAATTGCCGAAGACAACGGCTGCGGATTTCATCCTGCAGCTTCGCTATCACTTCATTGACATTCATGCTTCCTAAATCTTTGCCCCGGCGAGTACGGACGGCCACCTGGCCTGACTCCATCTCTTTATCACCGCAAACCAGCATATAGGGTACACGACGCAACGTATGCTCGCGAATTTTAAAGCCTATCTTCTCATTTCTCAAGTCAGCTTTTACGCGAAGCCCTGCATTTTGCAGCTTTTGCGTTAATTCTGCAACATATTCGGACTGAGCATCGGTAATATTCATTATTACGACTTGTACTGGTGCCAGCCAGGTAGGAAAGAATCCAGCATATTCCTCAGTCAAAATACCGATAAAACGCTCAACAGAACCGAGGATAGCCCGGTGAATCATCACGGGAACCTGCCGTTCGTTATTTTCACCAACATAGGAAGCATTCAGTCTTGCAGGCAATGAGAAATCGAGCTGCACGGTACCACACTGCCATGCTCTGTCGAGACAGTCATGCAGTGTGAACTCAATTTTAGGCCCGTAGAAAGCACCTTCTCCTGGTTGATACTCAAACGCAATCTGATTCTCTTCCAGTGCAGCAGCTAAATCTGCTTCCGCCTTATCCCACAAGACATCAGTCCCGATACGCTTTTCAGGACGTGTAGAGAGTTTTACGGCAATTTTTTCAAAACCGAAGGTACTGTACATATCGTAGACCATACGAATACAGCTATTCACCTCATCGCGAACCTGGGCTTCAGTACAAAAGATGTGTGCATCGTCCTGTGTAAAGCCACGTACTCGCATTAGCCCGTGTAACGATCCCGAGGGCTCATTGCGATGGCAACTACCAAACTCAGCCATACGCAAAGGTAAATCGCGGTACGACTTCAGTCCCTGATTGAAAATCTGCACATGGCCCGGGCAATTCATCGGTTTAATACAATATTCCCGATTTTCTGACGAAGTAGTAAACATGGCATCTTTGTAATTTTCCCAATGCCCGGTTTTTTCCCACAGTACACGATCCATCATCAGCGGGCCTTTCACTTCCTGATAATCGTATTCCGTCAGTTTGCTACGTACAAAAACTTCCAGTTCACGGAAGATAGTCCAGCCATCGTTGTGCCAGAACACCATGCCTGGCGCTTCTTCCTGCATATGATACAGGTCAAGTTGCTTACCAATTTTGCGGTGGTCGCGTTTAGCCGCCTCTTCCAGACGAAGCAGGTAGGCAGCCAGTTGTTTTTTATCAGCCCATGCCGTGCCGTAAATACGCTGCAACATTTTATTATTACTGTCACCACGCCAGTATGCACCGGCAATTTTTTGTAGCTTGAAATGGTGGCAGAAACGCATGTTGGGCACATGAGGCCCACGGCACATGTCTATATATTCTTCATGATGATACAAGCCAGGCTGGTCATCTTTGCTGACATTCTCATCAAGAATAGCCACTTTGTAGGTCTCGCCACGCGCGGCAAACGTATCACGAGCTTCCTGCCAGCTGACTTTTTTCTTGACAACATCATAATTGGTTTCAGCAAGCTGATGCATGCGTTTTTCCAACTGCGCGATATCTTCCTGGGTAAGCGTATGGTCCAAATCGACGTCATAATAAAAACCATTATCAATCACCGGGCCGATCGCCATCTGACAATCCGGCCACAATTGTTTGATAGCATGTCCCAAAAGGTGAGCACACGAGTGACGTATAATTTCTACGCCCGCCTCATCTTTCGCGGTAATAATGGCAACATGAGCATCCTGAGTGATTGGATCAAACGCATCGACCAGCTGACCATCGACACGCCCGGCGATACAGGCTTTAGCCAGACCAGGACCAATATCCTGAGCAATATCCATGACAGTCACGGCATGGTCAAAGGCGCGTTGGCTTCCATCAGGAAGTGTAATTACAGGCATGAGACATCCTTAAATGCAGTGGTAACCCCTACGTAAGGTTACGTGCAAAGTAAATAAAATAGGTTACAGATAGCACGACCTGAGTCCACACACAGTTGTGAGTCAGCACACCATCTGTCAATTGAGTTGCAGCGCTTTAATTCAGGCGACACGTGAACATCCTACACAGATTGCACAACGTGTCTACGTTACTGATGTCGTTTTTATGCCGCCAGTTGATACTGGCAGCATGACACCACAACGAAATTGATTATAACGAATAGGCGAGTGTAATTGTAGTTTTGGTATCAGTACGATCAGGTGCAGATGTGGGTGGATGCTGGTTCCACGTGACATTATAGGCAACTTTGAGTCCGAAGTTTTGATTAATCGCGACCTGCAATCCGGTCTCCGAGTTCACCGTGGTATCATCGCTACCGAGGACAGAAACCCCTTGTACAAATTTAGTGGTATCTGTCAGTTGCCACTGATAGCTCACGGCACCATAAGCCAGCGCCTGAGTTTCATGCCCACCAGCATGATAATCGTCATAACGCACGCCGGGACCCGCTTCGACACGCAGTGAATGGACCGGCCCGTTAAGCAACTGACGTCCGTAACCCATCGCCAGAATTGAACGACCATCATAACCGTTGAAACGGTCACTCAGCCAGCTACCCTGCCCAAAAAGGTAATCGTTGGCGTTCATATTGTAACGGGTACGTCCACCCACCTGATACGTCTCTGAAGAACGCTCATCATTTGATGAGGTATTGCTGGCATTGCCCCACAAACTGTACGCGGTGCTGCTCTGATACCAGGTCATATTGGTATTTGCAGTGAGGGAGGAGCTGGTGGTATTACCCGTTTGTGCCAGATAACCTGCGGCTACATTGCCTTCAAAGGGTTTCTTTGCCGTAGAAGGGTCATCCATAACAGTGAAAACGTTATTATCTGCCACTGCCTGCTGGCAGAGTGCACCACCAGAAAGGAGAAGAATAGCCGTTAGCGTATTAAGCTTTTTCATTAAAATATGATCCGTACAACGATTTATAGGAGTGGGTCTGGCAGCGATCGGCCACAAAGAACAATGCGAGACAGGGACGCTGACCACGCCCCCCTTCTGAATCCTTCATCCGGTTATGTCGTATTGCTATGGCACCTTTTCCTGCATGTAATAAGTATAATGTTGTTTAGCACATTTTGCAGCGAGAATTGCGCAATTTTCTCCACCGGGAAAGAGAATCACCGGGCATCACCCCTGATTGCCGTTGACTTATTCCTATTGCATTCAAGGCGTTAAAAAACCAGCCCATTTCAGTAACAGGTAGCCAGTAATCGTGATGAGCAGCGGTAGAATATACAAAGGAAAAATACGTAACAAAAAGGTATGACGGGGGACAATGATTTTTTCCTCCAGTTGTTTACGGGTTTGCCCTCCCCCTTCCTTCGCAGCTTCGAGAATTAATTGGTTAGCAATATTTTCCCGTAAAAAAGTATATTGACGCCACATTCTTGCACCTGATGCCTGCAACGCAAGACCGACGAAAATAGCCGCATAAATTATCCAGAATGCCACGTTACTGCGCGCAATAAAGTCTGGCTGCGGCGCATTTTCCCAGAAGTAACTGAGAAAGTGGGTATTGAATTTGACCATCTCAATAAAGAGATGACTGAAATCCTGCATTACTGCATCGATGCCGACTTTTTGTTCTGCTCTGGCGGCAATAAACTTCATCATCGAGATAATTGTCGACAGTAGCGCCGGGATAAAAATCAACCAGCCCAGAAGACGTTTAAAGATCGCGATTTGGCCCGCACGTTGATATGTCATTACCTATCCATCCTTCTTCGATACGATTGCGATATGCAGTCTACGCCCGGGCAATAAAAAGTGCCCGTAGAAATCATCTCAGTTAATTGTTTCTCTGCGCCGAAGAGTAACGGGATACAAGACATCATGCTAGAGTTATCTTTTTCAATCCAAATGGAGCCACTGGCATGTCAGCTATACATCCTGTTACTACCGTCATCTTCGATATGGATGGTTTACTTATTGATTCCGAACCGCTGTGGTATCAGGCGGAACAAGAAATATTCGCCTCACTTGATTTTGACCTTAGCCGAAGAGATGAATTAACTGACACTACCGGCCTGCGCATCGATCAGGTGGTAAAAATGTGGTATGACCTGCTGGGATGCGAGGGGGGAGACCAGCAGGAAATAACCCAAAAAATCATTCACCGCACCCTTGAGTTGGTAGAAAGCAACCGTCCGCTGCTATCGGGTGTAAACGAAGCACTGCAACAATGTCGTCAGCTTGGTTTAAATATCGGACTTGCCTCAGCATCTCCACTTTTTATGATAGAACGAGTGCTGACGCTCTTCTCGATAAGTGATTACTTCGATGTACTTGCTTCGGCAGAACATTTGCCGTGGAGTAAACCGAATCCACAGGTATATCTCAATGCCGCCGCGGCACTTAATGTCGACCCGGTCAATTGTGTCGCGGTAGAAGACTCGATTAATGGCATGATCGCCAGTAAAGCGGCACGCATGCGTTCGATTGTCGTACCCGCGACGGCACATGCTAACGACCCTCGTTGGGCACTGGCTGATGTTCAATTGTCCTCATTGCTGGAGCTTACCGCACAACATCTCACCGGAGAAAAGAGATAGAAGTGACATTGTCACTTAATCTGTACGCGCATGCCCTTCAGGAAGAAGGAGGGTAAGTGTGGTTACATTACCGATCAAAGCGCAATAGCTGATGATATAGCGGGTTTAATTGCGCTTATTGTTTACGATAGATTTTCGCATCAAAAAAATAACAATATTCACAAAAAGGAAACATCACTGCACGATACTCGCCTTTTTAAGATGAGGATATCCGATGTTTCACACACCAGGCATAATTTTGACATTACAGCGCCTTTGTCGAAAACTCGCTAGACCCTCTTTATGGCTCACCAGTCTGATCAACCTATTCATACTCTTCTTTTTACTATTTTGTGTTTTGCAGACGGTAAGTCTGCTTTTTTTTCAGCGCCACGTCACCACGATAGAGCAGTCTCTGCATCAGGAAAATAGTATCAGAGAAAGGTTAACACTTCTGGATAAAGCAAGAATTGAATTACTTAGCGCCAGTGATAATAGTCACCGGGCTGGCATCTATCTCATGCAGGATCAACAGAGCGGATCCGTCGATAGCTGGAAAAGTCTGGCAACAACGGCACAGGAAGCATTAAAAAAAGCCCGGTTGCTATTTACTGATTACCATGCTGCAGAAAAAAGCCAACTTGCAGAGGGCTTCATGTTGCTGAGTTCCGGACTCCAGGAACAACTGAACGGGCTGGAAAAAAACGACATTAATGCGTTTTTCATGGTACCAATGCAGGCATTCCAGCAGCAATTCAATAATGCATGGCTTGATGAGCTGAATTCAGCCAATAAAGAACTGAACACAGCAAATCACACTACTCTGACATTACTTTGGCAAAGCCGTGATATCGCAATATTGACCAGCGTATTACTTATTGTCCTGCTGGTACTGGCCGCGCTGTTGATGGTTCGAGGGCTGTTATTACCGTTGAAAAAAGCGAATCTGCAATTGAACAAAATGGCAACAGGCAACTTGCTCGAAGACAATGATACGCTTCGTTACCACTCATTGGAAACTCGCCTCTTATTTCAATCCATTACTACTATGCGCCAGGGCATACGTCAGATTATTTGTGATATCACCGCTGTCGCCGAGAGTATTGCCAGCGGAGCAGAAAAAATGCAGCACAATAACCAACACATTATGTTGCAGCATCAACGCCAGAATGCCAACTTCCATCACCTTTCTCAGCGTTTGCATCGTGTATCAGAAGAGGTAGAAACCGGCGCAGAATTCTCCCAGCAGGCAAGCTTACAGGCTAATTCTGCCGATCAACTAATGCAAGATTGCGCACTGGAAGTAGATAATATGGAGCATCAAATGCAGCGTATCGTTAGTGCATCAGGCGATATCGCTGGTATTGTTGATATTCTGGACAGTTTATCATTGCAAACGCGTCTGCTCGCACTCAATGCGGCCATTGAATCTTCTCATGCGGGTCATTATGGTCGGAGTTTTTCAGTTGTGGCGAAAGAAATAGGATTACTTTCTGAACGCAGTGGCAACTCAACCCGGGATATAGACCATCTTATTCAGGACACACAACATCATATCAGTCATGGTTTCAATAAAGTGCAGACACTGGAAAATTTGTTTGCCAAAATTACTAATGCTGTTTCAGCAGTAGTGAATCAACTCAATGAATTAGAGAAAAATACAGCGGCACAAAGCCATCGTGTCAGCAAAATAGCACAAGAAGTGGTGCAAATGAGTGAACAGTTACAGCAGAGTGAACAACACCATGCAGGACAGGTAGAGGCAGCGATTCATCTGCGGCAGCTTTCTGACAGACTGGCACAACGCGCCCAACAATTTCGCATTGAAGCCCACCAATAATAGATCTGAGCGCCATTAACTGGCGCTCAGTAGCACGGTATTCCAGTTATTTTTTTTTCTTACTTTGCTTCTTCAGTAAAGTTCGAATTTGCTTAATTTCACTGGTGCTGAGTTGTTCAGCAACAGTTTCCTCAGTATGTTGATTATCAAGCTCTGCATGGTCAAGCGGTTGCAATGAAGCCTGAAGCCGATTAACAATCTCCTGACTCATAGAGGTTTGGTTATCTGCAGCCAACTGTTTAATATGCTCTTTAAGAGTGGGATCAATCTTAATCGTTAAATTAACCGTATCGCTCATTTTTATGCCCTCTTTATGATTTACAACAACATAGCGGAAGATGTTTACAGTTAACAGGCTGTCATAAAAATTTAATATAAAAAGGGAAAAATGCACGTTTTTCTTTTATTTTTAGTTAGTGTTATAAATTCGTCATCCTCCAGCCGGTAATACATAATGATAATTTTCTCGCCGGATAACATTCAGTGTGTATCACCCCGGATGTTCAGCACTCCTGTCAGGTAAAACGCAAGCATACACAGAGCAGCTGGCGTTTCGCACACTCACTGGGTTAAAGCAACCAGGTCAAATTTTCTCAAGCCAACAGGACCTCAGTGTCTACTCACTCAGGATTCATCACATAAGGGAATAACTCATATTATATGGTTATAAGCATTGCCGTTATAACCTGATAGCATGCGCCACTGCTGATTTTATTAACCTGATGAATATACAAGCACAAATGCCCATTAACCTGCGCTGAACAACCGTTCTCAGAGGCTGTTTATAACTGAACACCCATCACTGTATTTCTGAATTCAGGGACGCTGAAAACTAACAAAGCCAGTGTAAGCAGTACATTCTATACTTTATCTATTGCCAGTAATATTGGAGACATCTGGATGAACATCCCCTTAATTGTCAACTTACTTGTTTTTGCTATCCTACTGATACTCCTCGCCAGGTTTGGAAAAAACAACTGGAGCCTGTCGAAAAAAGTAATGACAGGTTTGATTCTTGGGGTGCTGTTTGGGCTCGCTTTACAAGTCATCTATGGCGCAGGAAGCGATACCATCAAAACGTCCATCAGTTGGTTCAATATCGTAGGTAATGGCTATGTACAGTTATTACAAATGATTGTGATGCCACTAGTGTTTGCTTCTATTCTTAGTGCCGTAGCAAAACTACACAGCGCCTCGTCACTGGGTAAAATCAGTATAATGAGCATCGGGGTACTGTTATTTACCACGGCTATTGCTGCTCTGGTCGGTATTCTGGTGACCTGGTTGTTCAATTTAAATGCCAGTGGCCTGACACAGGGCGCCCAGGAGACTGCCCGTCTGACTGCCATTCAAAATAACTATGCAGGTAAAGTTGCCGATCTTTCCGTACCGCAACTGCTGCTCTCTTTCATCCCGAAAAATCCTTTTGCTGAACTTACCGGTGCTAATCCTACCTCGATTATCAGTGTCGTTATTTTCGCTACCTTCCTCGGCATTGCTGCTTTGCAGCTCTTCAAGGATGATCAGTCACGTGGGGAACGTGTTATCAATGCGATTGATACTTTTCAGGCGTGGGTAATGAAACTGGTACGTTTGATCATGAAATTGACCCCGTATGGTGTACTGGCATTAATGACCAAGGTTGTCGCCAGCTCAAATCTTGCTGATATCATTAAGCTCGGAGGATTTGTTGTCGCCTCGTATCTTGGCCTCGGTATCATGTTTGTAGTGCATGGCCTGTTGTTATCATTAAACGGCGTGAATCCACTGCGTTTTTTCCGCAAGGTAGGGCCAGTTTTAACATTTGCATTCACCAGTCGATCAAGTGCAGCGACTATTCCTTTAAATATTGAAGCACAGACACGTCGTCTTGGTGTACCCGAATCTATTGCCAGCTTCTCTGCCTCTTTTGGTGCAACTATCGGACAAAACGGTTGTGCCGGATTGTACCCGGCGATGCTTGCCGTCATGGTAGCTCCTACTGTCGGTATCAATCCCTTTGATCCGCTCTGGATAGCTGCACTGGTGGGAATCGTGACACTGAGCTCTGCGGGAGTGGCTGGCGTTGGTGGTGGAGCCACTTTCGCTGCCCTGATTGTTTTACCTACTCTTGGTTTACCGGTTACGCTGGTAGCGTTACTGATATCGATTGAACCGCTGATCGATATGGGCCGAACTGCCCTGAACGTTAATGGCTCGATGACAGCCGGTACATTAACCAGCCAGTGGCTCAAACTGACCGACAAAAAGCGCCTGCTTTCCAGTACAGATGATAATCAGTTAACTTCTTCCTGATATTCTCATCTGTTGCACTCCTGCAATACCCGACCAGCAGGAGTGCACTATTTCTTCTTATTCGCACCTGAAAATACCATTACTGGTTTATCGCCGGTCTGTTTATTAATAAGCATTCAAATACCCCAAAAATAATAATTACTTATTTTTCTGCTAAGCAGAAAAAGGAAAGTCTTGAAAGTTATCACACAATCAAATCAGAGAGTTTGATGACATCAGATTCCCCTGAATAATGCAAAAATAAAAATAAATCAAATTTCAGGTTCCCCGTGAAAATTATTGATAAAAACAGATAACTGACGCAGACTTATTTTTATCGAGAAAGATCCTCCCGTTATTCTTTTGCCGCTTTGCCGAATGTCTCCTTTTTCTATTCAACATAGTAGAAATCATGGAGAAGGTATTAACAGTGTGTAAAAGCTGTAAGAGAGCGACAATTGTCATCTATTTCTTATTGCATTTTCATCCGGCTGACGTAATGCTGAACAACAGACATCCGGAGGCAATAATGAAGATAAATAAAGGTTTCCTGCTAGTGACACTTTCTCTACTGTTACCTGTCACCAGCTTTGCTCAACCCGGCCCGGGGCCCGGTAATGGCCCCGGGCCGGGCTGGCGTAATGGTCCGGGATGGCATGATGCTCCTGGCTGGCGGGGCCGGCCTGAACCTCATCATCGGCATCCTGGCAGATTGTCGATTTTACCCGGTGCCGCCGTTGCGGTACTGATTGGTGGATTAACGTATTACGCACTGAATGGTTACTATTATCAGCGACAAAACGATAACAGTTATCTGATGGTCCAGCCGCCGCTGAGAAATGATTACTCAGGACAAATGCGCGCACTGGATTACAATGGTGAACGATTTTATGTTCAGGATGGTCATTACTATCGCCGGGACATTAACGGGCATTATCTCGAAGTACCTCGTCCGGCAGGACTTTAAATTTAACAGGGTCACACGAGTTACCAGTAAACCGTGTGACCACAATTACGGCGTGTCAGAGAGTCTGCTCAGGAAGTTACTCGCGGGTCTGTGTCATACTCTTTACAACTCTGGAAACCGTAGTTCATTACTCGTCCGCTATCGTTATAGCTGACAAAATAAGTTTGTTGTTGCCCATCGCGTTCGCTTAAGACATAGGTCTGGCAAGTTCCTCTGGCAAATACCATGGTAATTTCTGTCGCGGGGGGGCCTGCAATTGCTTTAACCTGCTCTCTTGTCATACCTTTTTTGACATTTTTGATTATAGGTTGAGTCAAATAATTTTCTGCCCGATCATATGCAGTACACCCTGCCAGCAAGACACAAACCACTGCAGTACAAAGCGATGCCGTTACTGTTTTCATGTGCACTCTCCTCAACTTGCCTGTGTTATCATCCTGACTGATAACAACACAGACAGGCTATTGTTTCTTGTTGTTTTACTGCCATCGCGGTAGTTTTAGCACAATAGGTTTATACCACAAAGTTTCACCCTGTCATTTCGAGGAAAAATACATGGCTCTGCAGCAAGATATTATTACTTCGCTTGGTGTCAAACCCACTATTGATGCCGGGCAGGAAATTCGTCTCAGCGTTGACTTCCTGAAACGTTATCTACAACGTCACCCTTTCATTAAATCACTGGTGCTGGGTATCAGTGGTGGCCAGGATTCGACATTAACCGGCAAACTTTGCCAGCTAGCTATCACTGAGCTTCGCCATGAGACCGGCGACTCAACTTACCAGTTCATTGCTGTGCGCCTGCCTTATGGCGAACAGGCTGATGAAAGTGACTGTCAGGACGCGATACGCTTTATCAATCCAGACCGGGTTATCACCGTCAATATTAAACCCGCAGTGTTAGCCAGTGAACATGCGCTGCAACAGGCAGGCATCACCCTTTCTGATTTCGTTCGTGGTAATGATAAAGCCAGGGAGAGAATGAAGACACAGTACAATATCGCGGGTATGACAGCAGGCGTGGTAGTGGGTACCGATCATGCGGCAGAAGCGGTCACCGGCTTTTTTACTAAATACGGTGACGGTGGGACTGATATTAATCCTATATTTCGCCTGAATAAACGACAAGGTAAACAGTTATTGAAGGAAATGGGCTGCCCTGAACATCTCTACCTGAAGCATCCGACTGCAGACCTTGAAGATGGTCGCCCGGGATTACAGGATGAAGTCGCTCTGGGGGTCAGTTATGAGTTAATTGACCTTTATCTGGAAGGTGAGAGTATTCCGCAGGAAGCTGCTTCAGTTATTGAATCCTGGTATCTGAAAACGGAACATAAGCGCCATCCTCCTGTCACTGTTTTTGATACTTTTTGGCAATAACCATCTCACTGGCTGATAACGCATCAGCGGTGAGTTTTTGTTCAGGAAGAGCATGACCTCATTGTCACGAAAAGCAACCAGTGCCGGACTCGCCGCAATTTTTTTGTGGAGCATGAGTATCGGCCTGATTCGCCAAATCAGTGAGCACTTCGGGCCTACTTTAGGTGCAGCACTCATTTACAGTGGTAGCGCCTGTCTGCTTTGTATCCCGGGATGCACCCGGGTCTGGGCAAAATTGCCCGGACGCTACCTCTATTGTGGTGGTTTCTTATTTGTCAGCTATGAAATTGCCCTCGCAATGGCAATAGGCCTCGCCCACTCTCGTACCCAGGCTGTTGAACTCGGGATGATTAATTATTTATGGCCCAGCCTGACCGTACTCCTGGCTATTCCCTTCAATCGACAAGTTTTCACCCGTACGTTATGGCCTGGTATTCTGTTGACACTGTTTGGATTAGTGCTGGTAATAAGTGATAGTATTGACTGGTCATCTGGGTCGCTATGGCACAACATGACAGATAACCCCACAGCCTACGGTCTGGCATTTTATGCTGCCGGTGCATGGGCACTGTATAACAATGTGACACGTCGTTGGGCAGAAGGCACCAGTGGTGTTTCTCTTTTTTTCGTCGTTACAGCGATAGTATTATGGATAAACGTTATCTTTGATGGCACTGACTACAGTGGCGATATCACCTGGCCTGCCACGGGTAGCGTTATTATGATGGCCTGCACAACAGCACTGGCTTATTCTGGCTGGAATCGAGGCATGCAATATGGCAGCCTCCCACTATTGAGCTCTGTTTCCTATTTTACTCCCGTACTTTCTGCTTTACTGGCAACGCTATTACTTGGCTTAGTCCCCTCGCTCTATTTTTGCAGTGGTGTACTTATTCTCTCACTTGGCTCACTAGTCTGCTGGAAATCTTTACGCTAAAAACATTATCACGCATTGCAAATACGCTATACTGTATAAAATATCAGTATCCGGAGCCTGTCGTGCACCCGTATTATTTTAACTCATCCCCTATCCCGAAACCCGAAGACCTCTATCAGTATCCGCAGCATCTGCGTGAATCACTTGTCGAGTTGCCTAACACTCCGGGTGTGTATACCTTTCATGGCGAAAACTCACCGTTGTATATTGGCAAAAGTGTCACTCTGCGCAACCGGGTACTGGCCCATTTTCGTACTGCCAAAGAAGCACGCTTATTGCAGCAGACTCGTAAAGTCACATTTATCTCGACTGCCGGAGAGTTAGGGGCACTGTTACTCGAAGCAAGCATGATAAAAATACAGCAACCTCTGTTCAATAAGCGTTTAAGAAAAAATCGCCAGCTTTGTTCGTTGAAACTTTGCGGACACACGCCACAAGTGGTCTACGCTAAAGAGATTGATTTTTCACATACGTCAAATCTTTTCGGCCTCTTTGCACATCGGCATCGGGCACTGGAGGTCCTTCATCAACTTGCAGACCAACACCACCTGTGCCTGGTCAGGCTGGGACTGGAAAATCGTCCACCACACCAACGCTGCTTCCGTGCCAGTCTGGGACGCTGTTCTGGCGTTTGTTGTGGTGAAGACTCGCCCGCATCACATGACGCCAGACTCATGCTGGCACTGGATACTATGCGTATTAATTGCTGGCCCTGGCGAGGCGCAGTTGCGGTGGTAGAAGAGAGTGATACCCTGAAACAGTTTCATATTATCAATAACTGGTTTTATCTCGGTACCGTTGATACGCTTTCTCAGGCAGCTGCACTGATTCGTACCAGGCCCGGGTTCGACAGCGATGGCTACAAAATTTTATGTGGACCACTGCTCTCAGAACGTTATCCGATCATCTCTCTGACATAAAAAAACCGCTATTGCTGCCCTGTGACGTACTCAGGACAACAACAGCGGTCTCGTCAGCCATCAGGCTATGATAATTTAGGGTGCATCAACAGGCGGTTTTTTATCTTCGAACTTTGGCTTTTCCTGTAGCCGCTTTTCAAAGTTTTGGTTGTACTGCTTTTTCTGCTCAGGAGTCAGAATATTGTACAGTTTATTCTGCGTAGTCATCATCGCCAGCGCACGCGCTTTGCTATCTGCCGACATCGCTGTTGCCTGGGCCTCAGCTTTAGCCTGATCAAACTTATCTGACGCGATAATTGCATGTAACGCAGTGCGTTCTTCTGGTGAAGGACGTTTCATCTTCTGATGCGCCTCTTTCATAATAGTGCGCATCTGTTCTTTCTGAGCATCAGTTAACCCCAGCCCTTTGAACATATCGTGCATCGGGCCACCATGACGTGGTGGTTTCGGTGGGTGTGGTTTTCCAGCTTCAGTTGCGGGTGCCTGAGGAGGCGTCAGTGTTTCTTCCGCCGCGTGTACCAGGCTTGTTGCACCGACTGCCAGTGCGACTGCCATCATCACTGAATGTAATTTACGCATCGTCTTCTCCTTATTACCAGGTAAAATAACCCGGTGCTGTGGTGATAAGTTCAGCGGTTTGTTTCCACTAAACTATATCAATCTGTTTTTCTGAAACACCCTCAGCATAGAGTACAATTGAGTAGTAATCATGGAGAGATTAGGGAGATTAACAGCATAAAGTGCTAACAGCTGTAAGCATATTGCTTAACTCAGGCGATAATGGCTATCCGGCAGTGGGGGATCGGGTAGATCACGCTGGTTATTCATCTCAAGAAGGTTAATTTCAATATTGGCACACATAGCATCCATCGGCAGATGATTATTAGCATGACCAAATGGCATCTCAAGCTCTTCAGCAAGGGTATCAAGTGAGAGAAAGCTGTAGGCAATAAATACCGAAACCAACGGTGTCATGTAATGCAAATCGGGTACCAGCGCAAAAGGTAGCAATGTGCAGAATAAATAAACTGTGCGATGTAGCAGCAATCCATAGGCAAAAGGTACAGGCATACTGGCAAGTCGTTCACAGCCACCCAATACGGATGAAAGCTGATGGATACTGTTGTCAAGCTGAACATAAATGACATCAGATATTTTACCACTGCAACGCAAATCACTCAGCCATTGCGATATTTTCAGTTCAATAACATTGGTCGGAGCACGACGTCTTAATATGTCCTCAGCTTCATCTCCCAGATAGCGATAAAGATCATCCCGCGGGTCAGTATGACGCAACTGATGTTTGAGGCTATAACAGAATGCCATTAACAGTGTGGTGATTCGCTGCGCATCCGCCGGAGAGATAGCCTGAACCTGACGCAGGATAGTACGACAAGCGATCAGTAAACTGCCCCATAGTATA
>DWRH01000023.1:0-48290 GCA_022318365.1 Anthoptus insignis
CCAGTGGACTTCTCCTTACAGGCTGCCAGTCACCGCAGCCTGATAGAGCATCTTGCCAGGTGGGCAGCGCCATGCAGCAAACTCAGCTTTGGTTTGGACTCAGCCAACCAGACGGACAGTCTATTTCGACCCAACAGTGGCAAAGCTTTGTTGACCAAGTGATCACACCCGCCTTTCCACAAGGATTATCGATAGTGGAAGCAAGAGGGCAATGGTTAGGGAATAACGGTGTGCGAGTTAGTGAAAATAGTCGTGGCTTATTACTGATTTACCCAGCAAGTAAAGAGAAGTCACAAGCGATCGACCATATTCGAACCCGCTATCAGCAACTTTTTGCTCAGGATTCGGTCATGCGTGTCGATCAGCCTGTTTGCGTCGCCTTCTAGACTCTGGGCGCAACGCGTGCGCCCTCTACAGGTTAAAGGTACAGGCTTGCGAAGGCAGCTGATAGAAGGCTCACTAATGTCGAGCCATACACCAGTTTCCAGCCATAGCGCGAAACAATATTCCCCTGTTTTTCATTAAGCCCTTTAACGGCGCCTGCAACGATACCGATTGAAGCAAAGTTAGCAAACGAAACCAAGAAGATCGATAGAATACCAAGACCCTTGGCCGTAAACTCGCCAGCCATCTTCTGCAGGTCAATCATTGCCACAAATTCATTCGATACAAGTTTGGTCGCCATGATACTTCCCGCTCTTAATGCATCCTGCTTGGGAATACCGACTAACCAAGCAAGCGGAGAAAATAGATAGCCAAGCAGCTGTTGGAAACTATAGCCGAACAGTACGGAGAACAAGGCGTTAATTGCGCTAATTAAGGCGATGAACCCAATAAGCATCGCCAGAATGATCAGCGCGACTTTAAAACCAGCCAGAATGTATTCCCCTAACATCTCGAAAAAGCTCTGTTTTTCATGCAGCTTTTCTAACGAAATGGGTACATCGTCTTGGTGTCGTGTCGGATTAATAATCGACAAAATAATGAAGGTACTAAACATATTCAGGAGCAATGCGGTAACGACATAGCGCGCATCAATCATCGACATATAGGCGCCAACGATCGAGAGTGATACTGTCGACATGGCCGTCGCCGCCATGGTGTAAAGCCGTTTCGGTGGGATATCGGCAAGGATACCTTTATAAGCGATAAAGTTCTCAGACTGCCCTA
The DNA here is from genome assembly GCA_022318365.1 of Anthoptus insignis. Lineage (NCBI taxonomy): Eukaryota > Metazoa > Arthropoda > Insecta > Lepidoptera > Hesperiidae > Anthoptus > Anthoptus insignis. The sequence goes on from DWRH01000023.1 coordinate 1,171, forward strand.
AAATCAAGGTACTGACAGCGTTGAACGATTCGAGTTTTCCCATCCCATTAACTTTAGATAGCAAGGTACCGACAATCCGTATTAGTAGCGGTAAAATCTTCCAATGCTGTAAAATACCAATCAACGCTGAAATAAAGATAATCGGACACAGTACGCCCAGAAAAACGAATGCCAGCCCTTGTTGATGAAGACCGCCAAATACGAAATCCGTACCTTGGGCGGCAAAGCCGAGTAAGGCTTCAAAGAATTCACTGACGCCACCGACTAACGCTAATCCTGCCGACGAATGTAAGCAAAACCAGCCAATAACGGCCTCAATAATCAGCAATTGTAATATGAAGCGTATTCGAATCTGTTGGCGATCATGGCTGACGAGAAACGCCAGTAATCCAATCACGGCAAGGGCGAGGATAAAATGTAGTATGGTCGACATAGCAAGGTTTCATTAGCGAAAGAGTAATATTTAGCCATAGCGAGTAAATTTTTTCATCTGTAATCTCGGCAATTCTTCCCACTAACAAGACACTGAATGGTGAAATCCGTATACTGTGCAGCGTTATCCACCGTAGTCGGAGAGAATTTATGCGTCCAGCAGGCCGTAGTGCACAGCAAGTCCGTCCCGTTACCCTCACGCGTCATTATACTAAACATGCCGAAGGGTCGGTCTTAGTCGAGTTCGGAGAAACGAAAGTCCTCTGCAACGCAACGGTTGAAGAAGGTGTACCTCGTTTCTTAAGAGGACAAGGCCAAGGGTGGGTGACTGCTGAGTACGGAATGTTACCGCGCTCGACTCATAGTCGTATGCCGCGTGAAGCCGCCAAAGGTAAACAAGGTGGCCGGACTTTAGAAATTCAACGTCTTATCGCGCGTTCTCTTCGTGCTGCGGTAGATTTAAAGGCGCTAGGCGAATATACCATCACCCTCGACTGTGACGTTATCCAAGCGGATGGCGGAACACGTACTGCTGCTATCACGGGTGCATGCGTGGCCTTAGCGGATGCCTTAAATGCTTTAGTGGCTAAAGGCAAACTGGCTAAAAATCCAATGAAAGGAATGGTCGCGGCGATTTCTGTCGGTGTAGTAGAGGGTGAAGCTCGCTGCGACCTCGAATATGTCGAGGATTCGGCAGCCGATACTGATATGAACGTTGTAATGCTTGAAGACGGCCGAATGATCGAAGTACAAGGCACGGCAGAGGGTGAGCCCTTTAGCCATGAGGAGCTGCTTGCCTTATTGGCGCTAGCCAAAGAAGGCATTAACGAGTTAGTGGCTGCACAGAAAGCCGCATTGGCTCAATAACATCAATCAAGCGACCCATGAGGTCGCTTTTTTATGGGGAAAAGATAATGAAAGCGTGGCAACGTGAATTCATCGAGTTTGCTATCAGTAAGCAAGTACTAAAGTTCGGCGAGTTTACTTTAAAATCCGGACGTAAAAGCCCGTACTTTTTTAATGCCGGTCTCTTTAATACGGGGCGTGATTTAGCTCGGCTTGGACGTTTCTACGCACAGGCATTAGTCGATTCAGGCATTGATTTCGATTTATTGTTTGGACCAGCCTATAAAGGGATACCGATTGCCACGACTACAGCAGTGGCGTTGGCCGACCATCATGAACGCGACCTGCCTTATTGCTTTAATCGTAAGGAAGCGAAAGACCATGGCGAAGGGGGGATGCTAGTGGGTAGTCCGCTCGACGGCCGAGTCATGTTAGTCGACGATGTTATCACCGCAGGAACGGCGATTCGGGAGTCGATGGAGATCATCGCTGCACATCATGCTACGTTGGCGGGCGTATTGATCTCATTAGATCGTCAAGAACGCGGGCGTGAAGCGATTTCAGCAATTCAAGAAGTGGAGCGTGATTACCAGTGCCAAGTCATTTCGATTATCACGCTAAACGATCTGATTAGCTATCTTGAAGAGCAACCCTCTATGGTGGAAGCGTTAGCTGCGGTAAAAGCCTATCGCGAGCAATACGGGATTTAATAGCGATAGCGGGGGCTATTCCCCGCTATCCTTGTTACGCTAAAGGAGCTGTGTAGCCACTAATGGCCAACGTTGATCGAAGTTCGCGGTGGGCTTAAAGCGAAACTCTGAGCGTACATAACGAGAAAGTAGTCCTTCGCAAAAAGCGATGAGTTGGCTAGCGAGTAGCGTTTCATCGCTCTGAAAACCTTCACCATCCCGTATTTTCTTCTCTTTCATGACTTGGCGCAGTTGGACTTCAATACGTTCGAAAAGCTGATTGATTCTACCTTGCAGACGATCTTGTTCGAACATCAATGCATGGCCGGTCATGATGCGTGTTAGGCCAGGATTTTTTTCCCCAAATCCCAGAATCAGCTGAACGATTAGTTTGAGGCGTAATAAGGTATCTTTTTCGTCATTGAGAATCGAGTTGATTCGGGTAATAAGACTGTCTTCAATGAACTCGATTAGACTATCGAACATCTTAGTTTTACTAGGAAAGTGTCGATAAAGTGCAGCTTCTGATACCCCTACATTCGCGGCTAATTTCGCGGTGGTGATGCGTTGACTGCCATCACCTGACTCCAACATATGAGCCAACGCTTGTAAGATCTCTTCACGGCGGTTGCCCCGCGCATTTTTTTTCTCTGCCATGCCTTTAACCGTCCTAAAAATCCTAATGAATAACCCCAAAGGTGGGGTCATCTCAGAGATAAGTTATCTAAAGGGGCTATTTTACTGACGACCAGAGTGCCCAAATCCGCCCTCGCCCCGTTCAGTCTGTGTGAATTCTTCAACAAGAGTAAATTCAGCTTGAACTACTGGTACAAACACTAATTGTGCAATGCGGTCACCGGCTTCGATAACGAAAGGCTGTTCACTGCGGTTCCACACAGACACCATTAGTTGGCCTTGGTAATCAGAATCGATCAAACCGACTAAATTCCCTAGAACAATACCGTGTTTATGTCCCAAGCCGGAGCGAGGTAGAATGACGGCTGCCAGCTGTGGGTCGGCAACATGTATCGCTAGGCCGGTGGGGATAAGTGTGGTGCTGCCAGCATCAAGGGTTATCGATCCATCAGTACAGGCACGCAAGTCGAGGCCAGCTGAGCCAGGGGTCGCGTAAGCAGGTAAAGGAAATTCTTTACCGACACGTGGGTCAAGAATTTTAATGTCGATCTTTTTCATAGAGGGTGACTATCTCGTCTAATAATTGCTGGCCAAGGAGTTGCTTGTTACACAGTGGTAACTGTTTCTCTCCCTCCTGCCAGAAAAGGTGAAGGGCATTGTTATTACTATCGAAACCTTGAGTTGTACCCGAGACATCGTTGGCACAAATCAAGTCGAGGTTTTTGCGTTCTCTTTTTTGTCGAGCATATTCTTCCACATTCTGGGTTTCTGCCGCAAATCCAACCACATAAGGTTTGGGGGCGGGTAGTGCGGCTACCCCCGCAACAATGTCAGGGTTTTTAATAAGTTGCAGAGTAATTTCATCGGTATCGGCGGTCTTTTTTATTTTTTCTGCTGCGACACTCACTGCTCGATAGTCTGCTACCGCTGCACACCCAATAAAAATATGTTGTTCGGCTATCTCTGACATCACGGCGCTATGCATCTCTTGCGCAGAGATAACATCACGGCGAACCGTACCCGGAGGGGTCGCCAGTTCAACAGGTCCACTAATAAGCGTAACCTTTGCACCCCGTGCAGCGGCTGCTCGGGCGATAGCGAATCCCATTTTTCCAGAACTTTTATTACTGATATAGCGGACAGGGTCTAAAGCTTCTCGCGTTGGACCTGCAGTAATCATAATGTTGAGGTGCGCGAGATCATGTTGGGGAGGGTGCCAAGCAAGTGCGTGCTCAACAATGGCCAAGGGGTCTAACATCCGACCTGGGCCAATGTCGCCACAGGCTTGGTGGCCGTGATCAGGCCCCCATATCATAAAATGATGCTCAGCGAGTTTAGCCAAATTACTGCTGGTCAATGTCGAGCGGTACATTTGCTGATTCATTGCGGGGACAATAGCAATAGGTGCCGCAGTAGCTAAGCAGGCCGTTGTCACAATATCGTTCGCCATCCCTTGGGCGATCCGCGCAATAAGGTCTGCGGAGGCCGGGGCAATAATGACTAAATCAGCCCATTTAGCCAGCTCGATATGTCCCATTGCTGCTTCCGCATGTGGGTCGAGTAAATCAGTTGAGACCGGATAACCACTTACAGCTTGTAGGCTTAATGCTGTAATGAACGCTTCGGCCGCATGGGTCATCATGACCCGTACCTCAGCCCCTTGTTCGCGTAACCGACGTACTAAGTCCGGTGTTTTGTAGGCGGCAATCCCTCCACTTACACCAAGAAGGATACGTTTATTAGCCAGGTTACTCATAGGGTGTCCCATCATATAAGGTTAAACGGTCGAGAAAGAAAGGGGTTGTATAGTACCACAAAGCAAGTTTATCCCAATCTCGTAGCTTATCTAATTGATTATAATCAACTTATTCTCAAGGATCCTAGCCGGTATCAAACACTGCGAGACGGCTCTGGGATCATGATTCTACCACTGGGAATATGAACAGTAATTATTTAAATTATCAACCGTTAGGAGAGCGGAGGATAAGTCATGATTGAAAAACCAAGGGAAAAACTTTTAACGCGCGGCGCAGCAACGTTATCTAATAGCGAGTTATTGGCAATATTTTTACGTACCGGTGGGTCAGGAATGCCTGTGTTGGAGTTCGCACATTACCTCTTATCGCATTTTGGTAGCCTGCAAGCTGTAATGAGTGCCAGCCAATCCCAATATGCGACCATAAAGGGTATAGGCCAGTCGAAATTAAGTCAGATATATGCCATTGCAGAACTCGGTAAACGGTTTTACCGAGAACAACTTTTTTGCCAAGAAAGTATCTCAGACCCTAGCGAGGCCTACTACTACTTAGTAAGTCAGCTTGCCCACTTGGAACGTGAAGTATTTCAAGTGATTTTTTTGGATAATCGCCACCGTGTTCTTGATGCACAAACGATGTTTCAAGGAACGATTAATAGCGTTGAAGTTCATCCTAGGGAAGTGGTCAAAGAGGCATTACGTCATAATGCCGCGGCAATTATCTTGGCTCATAATCATCCTTCCGGCGTGGCGAAGCCAAGCGAGGCCGATAAAAAAATTACTCAGCAAATTCAAAAAGCCAGTCGATTATTCGATATCTCGGTTCTCGACCACTTTGTTATTGGTCGCGGTGAATTTTTTTCTTTTGCCCAGCATGGCTGGCTATGATCTTGTAAAATAGGTTAAAAAAAAGACAATTAATCGAAAAAGTGTACTTTTTCATCGATCCCAAGAGATCTTTATCTGTTCGGGTCTTGAGCACTAGGCCGACAGGGCGTATACTACGCCACCTTTGAGAATCTCGGGTTTGGCGTTTAGGCCTGCTCAGCGGGTTCACATTGAACTCGCCTGGATAGGTTAAAAGCCTGACGAGGCGGCCAAAACCTAAGTGAAAAGCTCGAGCTGATTTTGATTTTTGGAGATATGACATGTCACGAGTCTGCCAAGTAACTGGCAAGCGTCCGGTAACGGGTAACAACCGTTCCCACGCAATGAACGCGACGAAACGCCGTTTTCTTCCGAACTTACACTCACACCGTTTCTGGGTTGAGAGTGAGAAGCGTTTTGTTACTTTGCGTGTATCTGCTAAAGGTATGCGTGTAATCGATAAGAAGGGTATTGATGCTGTGTTAGCAGACATGCGTACCCGCGGTGAGAAGTACTAAGGAACTGAATCATGGCTAAAGGTATTCGTGAGAAGATCAAGCTAGTTTCCTCTGCTGGTACAGGTCACTTCTATACCACTACGAAGAACAAGCGCACTAAGCCAGAAAAACTGGAACTTAAGAAGTTTGATCCAGTTGTTCGTGAGCACGTGCTGTATAAAGAAGCTAAAATCAAATAATTTTAGTATTCTTATAAAAACCCGGCCCTATGGTCGGGTTTTTTGTTTTTAAGGGGGAGTACGAATGCCTGAATTACCTGAAGTTGAAACCAGTAAACGAGGTATTGCACCTCATATCGTGGGTGAGACCTTGTTGCATGCTGTCGTAAGGCACCCTAAACTTCGTTGGCCAGTGTCTGAAGAGATCTATCAGCTCAGTGACGAGACTGTCTTAAGCTTGGAGCGGCGAGCGAAGTACTTATTACTCGAACTGAAGCATGGCTGGATTATCATTCATCTTGGAATGTCAGGCCGTTTACGTATTCTGAGTGAAGAAACTCCCCCTGAAAAACATGACCACGTTGATTTAGTGTTCAGCAATGGTAAAACCTTACGTTATACCGACCCTCGCCGTTTCGGCGCGTGGCTGTGGGAAACCGACCTGACACAGAGCCGAGTTTTACGCCATCTAGGGCCTGAACCCCTTAGCGAGTCATTTAATACAGAATGGCTAATGCAAAAATCGGCGGCTAAAAAGAGTGCTATCAAACCTTGGTTGATGGACAACAAACTCGTTGTGGGGGTGGGTAATATCTATGCGAGTGAGTCGCTTTTCCAAGCCGGCATTCATCCTGATCGTCCAGCTAATGGGCTAAGTCACCCCGAAAGCGAAAGGTTAGTTGCGTCGATTAAGGCGGTATTACAGCGTTCGATTGAACAGGGTGGAACCACTTTACGTGACTTTTTACAAAGTGATGGTAAACCTGGTTACTTTACTCAACAGCTCAATGTTTATGGGCGCGCGGGCGAGCCGTGTCTACACTGTGGTACTCCGATTATGTCTGGGAGACATGCTCAACGTAGTACCTATTGGTGTCCGCGCTGCCAGCACTAACTCGCCTTAAATTTGGCCAGTACTGCGTGCTGGATCTCTGCACTAACAAAGTTAGTAATATTTCCTTGGTGGCGCGCCACTTCTTTAACGATAGTGGAAGAGAGGTAAGCGTACTGTTCGTTCGGGGTCATGAAAATCGTTTCAAGCTGCGGGTTAAGCTGTTGGTTAGCTTGGGCTAATTGACGCTCGTAATCGAAATCAGACACCGAACGAACGCCGCGAATCAAGACAGTGGCGCTGTGCTGCTCTGCCAACTGGGCTAAGAGGCTATTAAAGCCGATAACTTCGACATTGGATAGTCTAGCCGTTGCCTGTTTCGCCAGTGCTACGCGTTCTTCAAGACTGAATAACGGTTTTTTAGTCGGGTTTAACGCAACCGCAACGATTAACCGCTCAAACAGCCCTGCACTGCGCTTAATGATATCCAGATGGCCAAACGTTAGCGGGTCAAAGGTTCCTGGATAAATGGCCACAACTGACATATACACTCCTAATGGGATTGAGCGTTAAGATAGGGTTCGACGATATGCAGTAATTGTTGAAGGGCGCCTTGATTTTGATGCAAGACGTCTACCGCATGTAAGCCATAATATTTACGCAAATCGCTGTCTGTGAGAAGCTGTGTCATCTCTTGTAATAATGCCGCTTGGTCGGCGACAGTGATCAGTCCTTGAGCCTGTTCAAGCCGCCCGCAAATATCCTTAAAATTCCAGATATGTGGACCCATGATCACCGGAATGGCATGAGCTGCAGGCTCTAAAGGATTATGGCCGCCACGTTCCACTAAACTCCCCCCGACAAAGGCCACATCAGCAATACCGTAAAGTAACATTAGCTCGCCCATCGTATCGCCAATTAATACTTGCGTTGTGGCACTAGGTACCTGATTATCGCTACGCATCAGCGGTTCGAAAGCCAATTTTTCCGCAAGCTCTTTCACTGGTTGAAAACGCTCTGGATGACGAGGTACCAAAATCAGCAACAGAGTCGGGAATTGAGCAAGCAGTTGGCGATGTGTTTCTAAGATAATACGTTCTTCGCCCTCATGGGTGCTTGCCGCAATCCATACAGGGCGATGCGGAGCCCATTGTCGACGGAGCGCAACGGCTCTAGCGGCCAGTTCAGGAGTGACTGAAATATCAAATTTTAAACTCCCCGTCACAGTCACTTGCTCGGATTTTGCCCCTAAGGTAATGAATCGCTGACCATCCTCGCTATTCTGTGCAGCAATACAGCTTATTTTTTGAAGCAGCTCTGCGAGTTCACGCCCTAACTTTTGGTAACGTTTAGCTGAGCGCTCGGATAAACGTGCATTAGCAATGATTAAGGGAATTTCGCGGCGATGTAAGGTATGGATAATATTTGGCCAGAGCTCAGTTTCCATGATAATGACTAAACGCGGCGCGGCAGTGTCTAAAAAGCGATTAATCGCGGTTGGTAGATCATAAGGAAGATAAACATGTGAGACATTCTTACCGAAAGCCGATTGTGCACGTTCTGAGCCGGTTGGCGTCATCGTCGTTACGGTAATAGGAATAGTAGGGTAGCGATATTGCAGAGCTCTGACTAAAGGAATCGCTGCGAGTGTCTCACCGACCGATACGGAATGCAGGACTATACCTCCAGGTACAACTTTACCTTTGCAATAGCCATAACGCTCCTTCCAACGTAGGCGGTATCCTGGCAGTTTTTTACCACGGTGCCAAAGTCTGATCCAAATCAACGGTTGGATAAGATAAAGTAAAAGGGTATAAACGGCAGTTAGCATTGTGTTATTGGTCGGCCTGAAGATGGAATTAAGGCGCCGATATTATCAGAAAAAAAGGGTTCTCACATTATTCCAAGACCTTCAGACTTATCTGTTACTGCGCAGGCGTAGCCTCCCTTATTCTGTTACTCAGTCAGTGTCATCGCTCGAATAGCCCCCACTCGTTGCCTTAATTGGTGTAAACTCGGCGGTATTGAATGGGCTTTTTTATCAATCATCGTTCCTCTTATGCTTAATGAGATAATCGATATCGAGGTGACATATACCTCATCGCCGCCCAACATCCGAATAAATGATAAGGGATAGTACTTCAAAGTATGAAATCGCCCATTATCAGAGCTCCTGAGTGAGGACGTTTACGTGAAAATAGCCTTTTGCTTACATAAATATTTCCCTTACGGTGGGCAGCAACGAGATTTTAAGCGTATTGCGTTAGCTTGCCAGCAACGTGGTCATCAGGTCATTGTCTACACATTTGAGTGGCAAGGTGAAAAGTGCCCCGGATTCGAGGTAGTTATCGTTCCAAAAAAAGGATCGTCTAACCACGCTCGCAATCAATTTTTTAGCCGTTGGATTGCGGATTACCGTATTACACACCCCGATGACGTATTAGTTGGGTTCAATAAAATGGCCGGCTTAGATATCTATTTCGCTGCAGATGTTTGTTATGCAGCGAAAACAGCGAAAGAAAAAGGGTTATTTTATAAACTTACCCCACGTTATCGCAGCTATTGTCGGGCCGAAAACGCCGTCTTTTCTAGGAATTCCGCTACTGAAATATTAGTGCTAACGCCTCAGCAACAAAGTGACTTCATCCAATTCTACGATACCCCCGTCGAACGTTTCCATTTACTGTCGCCTGGGATTGATTCGCAGTTATATTCGTCGCAGCAACGGGATAATTATCGAGAAGAAACACGTCAGCGGCTTAATTTAACCGGTGACGATTTTTTCCTACTCCAAGTAGGATCTGATTTCCGACGTAAGGGCGTAAAACGAAGTATTGCCGCAATTGCCGCGCTGCCTTCGAATCTCAAGAATAGGGTAACTTTTTGGGTAGTGGGTGCAGACAATGCGACAAGTTGTCGCCATTATGCAGAACAACTGGGCATAGCGAGTCAAGTCCACTTCCATCAAGGTAGAGACGATATTCCTCAATTGATGGCCGCTGCTGATCTCCTCCTCCATCCTGCCCATCAGGAAGCCGCAGGTATTGTCCTGATCGAAGCCTTAGCTTCGGGGCTACCTGTTATCTGTACGGAAATTTGTGGCAATGCGCCATATCTCTCTGCTGCCGGAAACGGCAAAGTGATTAGCGAGCCTTTTGAGCAAGAGATATTAAATCAAGCTCTGTCCACCTCCTTAAACGATCCTCATCAGTTAGCATCATGGTCACAGGCAGCGTTGGAGTACTGTGAACAACACGACGTGTATCGTTTGCCAGAACAGGCGGCAGATATTATTGAAAAGAGAGTAAAAGATGCTGCAACTCGAACAGCCTTTTAAGCAGGCATGGGCGCACAGCGACCCTTATGCAGAGATTTTGGCGCTACAAGGTGAGACATTTCGGCAAGTTGAAGCGCGTAAGACGATGCGTTTTGACTTCGCGGGAGGTAGCTACTTCGTAAAATATCACCGTGGTACCGCGCTGAAAGAGGTACTAAAAAATCTAATTACGCTACGTTTACCTGTGTTGGGCGCGAAAAATGAGTGGGTAGCTATTCAGCATCTTCAGAGCGTAAACGTCCCGACAATGACATGTTATGGATATGGGCAGCGTCATTGGAACCCATTACAACGCGAATCATTTATTATCACAAAAGATTTGAATCCTGCGATTAGCCTTGAAGACTATTGTGCGAATTGGGCGACACAACCGCCCCCTTACCACGTAAAAAGAGTATTGATTAAACAATTAGCGCGCACAGTTTCCGCGATGCATCGTTCGGGTCTTAATCATCGAGATTGTTATATCTGCCATTTTCTCTTGGCGTTACCTTACGATGCCGAGCAAGATAACCCGACACTGTCGGTGATTGATCTGCATCGCGCGCAAATATGGAAAAAAATGCCCGTACGTTGGCGAGATAAAGACCTTATCGCGCTTTATTACTCAAGCTTTCCTTTAGGGCTTTCTTTACGAGACTATTGCTACTTTTTAACAGAGTATTTTTCTTGCCCGGTTCGAGAGGTTTTTCGTCAAGAAGCCCGCTTGCTACGTCAGGCTCAGCAGAAAGCCGAAAAAATTAAACAGCGCACGCTGAGAAAGAATCTTTAAAGGAATGAGGGGATCTATGACCGCTGAAGAAAGGTCGTCGATCATGTCGTTACTGGCATGTGGGAAGGCGATCAAACAACAAATTACCATTGATCCTTGTGTGGTAAAAGACGATGACGTGCAGCTTCATGTTGGCTGGGGCGCAGACGGTGATTTCTTATTAGGAAGCGAGGTCTCAATGGCTTCCGTCGCCTGCAATAACCCGTCTATTCGATTTCATTTTCACCTGTTCAGTAACGATATTCTCCATCTCGATCAGCAAAAGATAGTCGAGCTTGCTGAGCAGCATGTTTTGAAGATTACTCTTTATACACTGGATAACGACTACTTCGCTCAACTACCGACCAATCGACTCTGGTCATCGGCTATCTATTATCGTTTTATCATGGCTGAAATACTGGCTCAGACTACCTCGACTATGCTCTATCTCGATGCCGATGTGGTCTGCCAAGGAGATATTCGAGCATTACTCGACGTGGATTTCGAGGGTAATGTGGCGGCGGCGGTCCCAGAACGCGATGCCGCGTGGTGGGCACATCAAGCAGAAGTATTAGGATGTAAAGCGCTCGCTGACGGATATTTTAATTCTGGCGTAATGCTGATCAATCTTGATGCTTGGCGGTCAGAAGCCATTTATGAGCATATTTTGCGCTTAGCTGCCGACCCGCAACGACAAGCTAAACTCACATTTTATGATCAAGACCTATTAAATTTAGCGCTAGTAGACAAAAAAATATTTTTAAACAGCGTATATAATACTCAATACAGCCTCAACTACGAGCTCAATGAAGCGAAACGTAAAAACTTCACTTCTTCCTGTATTTTTATGCATTTTATTGGGCCGACTAAGCCCTGGCATTTGTGGGCGCAGTACCCAAGTGCACAGGCATTTCAGCTGGCAAAGGCACATTCTCCATGGAGGGACGAGCCGTTACAGTTACCTCGGTCAACATACCAATACCGTTATTGTTATAAGCATCTGATATATCAGAAAAAAACACTAAAAGGATACGGATATTTTTTTAGATACTTACTTCGTAAACTACTTTCTCGGCGATAAATAGATAGCTATGGTTACTCAATCCAAACTTGCAGGCTACACCGTTTATACTAACGGTGATGATCAATTTTTCATCAATATGTTGGATGATTTCCTTCATTCTCGCTTAACGACATTGAAAGTATTTCGTAGTATCCCTGACACCAAAGTAAGCTTGGTAGAAAAAGACGGTAAGCTCTACGTCTTAAAGGTGTTTACACCTAAAGAAAAGCGTAATGAACGTTTTTTAAAATCTTTCTTCCGTGGCGATTATTACCTAACGCTGTTCAAGCAGACAGCGATGCTTCGTGAAAGAGGTGTGACTTTCCCCAACGATTTTCATCTTCTCGCTGAGACCAAGATTTTTAATTTCGCGAGCCGATTCATTATGATCATCGAATATATCCCTGGCGTAGAAATGGATATTTTGGCGGCAAAAGGCGAACTGACCGAACAAATTAAGTCTGAAGTGTTGGCAAGCGTCAAGGTTCTGCATCAACATCATGTCATTTTCGATGATGCGCATAAGCAGAATTTTATGCTATCGAACGGACGGGTTAGAGTCATTGATTTATCAGGTAAAAACTACTCCCGCTTTCGTGCCGCTAAGGATTTTATCGATTTAGAGAGACACTTTGGCATCAGTAATTTTCATCGGGGTTTCTCATATCAATGGGTAAAGCGTAAGTCGCAATTTCGGAAAAAATTCAAGGCCTTCAAAGGACGATTGATTGGACGCTCAGCCTAAGTGGTTATGAACTCATTTTTCTCATCAGCGCAACTCATCCATCTGCGTGAGCAGCGAAGGCACTCAACGTGCCTAATTTTTCTATCCGGACCGTCAGCCTCCAGCGTCACTCTTTCGCAGTTACGCGCCACGGATATTGTCGCAGTCAACGGATCGGCAGGCTATCTACTTGATCAGGGTATTAAGCCCTTTATCTATTTGGTTACTGATGGTCGATTTGCAACGCAGCGTCTTGAAGAATTTCGGCGGTATGTCTCCGGTAGTGCTTTCACGTTTATCAATCAAGAGGTCTTTGAGGCCGCTTCCGCCGACTTACAGTTTTGGTTAGCCGAACGCTGCTTTGTCTTGAGAGAACTCTACAAAAGAGAGAAGTCGGGGCCTTTAAAGAAACTCAAGTATGCGATTTTTTGCGCGCAGCATCCGAATGTCGTGATGGAGGTTCCTTTCTCAAGAAAGAGAAGAATGAGAGGGTTTTCCAAAGATATTACTCTCGGCTACTGTAACTGTAAGACTGTCGCCTACGCTGCCATCCAGCTAGCTTATTCTCTTAGCTACCCTCAAATTGTCTGCGCCGGTTTCGATTTAACGTCGGGTGGAAAACGCTTCTATGACCAACCCGGTGGGGCAGCGATGCCTTCAGAAATAGGCCAAGATACACAGAAAATTATCGCGGTATTACGCTTTATGAGAGAGAAGATAAATCCGCCAGTCTTTACCCTCTCTACGCAGACAGCAATTCCGTACGATATTATCCCACTGATTGAACACGTTGGTGAAGAGACACAATAACGCGATTGGTAAGTGGCTTTACCACTTTTTGAATCCCTATAATTTTTGCTCTATAGTAAGCAGCCCTTAGGGCAAGGTAATCTCACGTAGAGTACCTCGTCAGCGTGATCTATTGTAATCGCGATAATTAGGCTAAGATTGAGTTAGGTAACGATATGGTTAATGAGTTAAAGGCAAGTTTTAGCCGATACGTGGGAATGAATAAATGGTGTTCATTTCTTTTTATTATGTTCGTCGGGCTTTTCTTTGCCGATGGCATAACCCGATATAGGCATCTTGTATTTTATTGCGCAATTATTACTTCTCTATTTATCATTTATAATGAAAGGGAAGTAGTAAAAGGACTAATAAAGAATAATATCTTTAAGTTTTTAGTTATTCTACTGATTACTGGAGTCTACTCTTCATCGATATCTATCGATAACCACATGAGCTTTAAGTATTTTTTTAATACTATTGCAGAAAAGACGGTACTTACTCCTATTGTTTTTGCCCTTGTTATCAGCCAACTCACACAGCACCAGATTTGCCGGTCGTTACTAATCGGTCTGGGGTTAATGTTTTTAGTTTCCGGCGGAAAAGAGTTTTACTCTTATTATGTAGAATATCGTCAAGGGATCTATCCTTTTTCGAACTATAACCACCGATTCATTGCCGAAGCACTTATTTTCTCACTGCCCTGTATTTTATTACTATGGAAAACTAAAGGTTTAAAAATAAAAGTTATTTTTATTGTGGCAGCTGGCTTGTACGGTTTCCTTATGCTCGGTCTGTTACAACGTGGGGCATGGCTGGCGATACTCGTTTTCTCACTACTTTGGTGTCTGTTTAATCGTGAATGGAAGCTCCCTCTACTGGTTACACTTGTCGTTGCAGTATGCGGTGTGGGAGTTTATACGAAATACCATGATCGGTTCTCAGTTCTTACTTATAAGTTAGAACAAACCTCAAGTAATCATCGCTTTGGAAATGGTACGCAGGGTGCGGCTTGGGATATGATTATGCAGCATCCTGTAAAGGGGTCGGGGATTGGTGATAAAGTCTATCTTAAAGCCTATGCAGATAATCTATCCCAACATCAGCAATGGTTTTTCCGTGAGCCGATTGGACCGCATAACTTCTTCCTAGCCAATTGGTTTGCTGGTGGCGTGTTAGGGTTGTTTGTTTCAGTCAGCCTGGTATTAGCCCTTTTAGTCACGGCGTTTAAAGGCTATCGCCGTTCCGAAAGTCTAGTCAGCTACTGTTACAGCTCAATATTTTTAATGATATTTGCCGATTTCTTGGTAAGAGGTTGGGTTGAAGAGACGTTTATTTTCCAAACGGCAATCGCCTCAGCATTTCTGATGGGTTTGTTTTTAAGTCAAAGACGGTTAACGCAGCCTCAGCACTAAATAACGCCAAGGCCTCTAGTTCTCAACATATTGGAGGCCTTTTGTATTAGATACAACCAATGCTAGTGAGTTTTTCGAATACTTCGTTGGGCTGTATTTCACTCATTTTTCCAGTAGGTTGGCCTTTAATAATATATTGATTTTTGCCATACCCGCCGATTAGCAAGGGATCTGTTGGACCATACAAGGTAATATTCGGCCGGTCTAACGCAGCGGTAAGGTGACTCAAACCGGTATCAACTGAAACAACTGCTTTCGCTCCAGCCAGTTGTGTCGCGACCTCACTGAGTGAGAGCTTAGGTAACACCTCAACCTGGGGGTGGTCTGCCGCCAAACGTATCGCTCGCTGTTGCTCGATCGGAGAACCCCAAGGTAATTTCACCTTAAAGTCCCGAGCCACCACTAAGTCTATTAATGATTGCCAAGCACTTTCCGGCCAATGTTTATCGTCACGGGTTGTTGCATGCAAGAAGACTAAATAGTGATTAGCATCGGTGGGGAGGTTATTCACAAAATGTTGGGCGATTGCATAATCACCTTGGCTCTCGGGAAATGGATAGCCGAGGCTTACAGAGAATAGCCTTCGAATTTTCTCTACGGCATGTTGCTGTTTGCTCATCCGATGACGTCGGTCGTACCAACAACTGGCAAGAGGCTCGCGGGCACTCTGCCAATCCAAACCGTGCTTGATGCCTCGGGCTTTACGCGTAATCAAGGCTGAACTTTTTATCAGACCTTGAGCATCAATGATTGCATCGTAATGCACACTCTGTAGCTGCTGGGTGAAGCGCTGACGCTCTGCTCGGATATCGCCGCGAAACCAATTTTTCCGCCAACGACGGATGGCTACCGGTATGACACGGTCAACGGCCTGATGCCAAGTCGGGATCTGACTGAAACCTTCTTCCACCACCCAGTCGAAACGGATGCTCGGTATATGCTTCAGTGCATCCGTTAGCGCGGGTAGCGTATGAATAACATCGCCCATGGAGGAGGTCTTAACGATTAAGACACGCATTCGTGTTCCTCACCCCTAGCTAACAGCGTTTCTAACTCTGTTAAGACCTGAATTGGGGTAATATCGATAAGGCTTTGATGATAGCCTTGGTCCCCTTCACCCTTACGAATTTTATGGTAGCCGGTGATCAAGCGGATGATGCGAGCGTTATCGGTTAGAGGTGGCGTAAAATCTGGACTACTCGGGCCATACAGCGCGACTAGTGGCCGACCGAGTGCTGCAGCAACATGCATCAACCCTGAGTCGTTAGTGACTACCGCGTGGCATTGTGCGAGTAAGACCACAGCTTGATCAAGTTCGGTTTTTCCCGCTAAGTTGGTACAGTGTGTCGCGTCGTCTGGGGTTAATCGCGCGATAATTTCAGCGCCAGCTTCATTGTCTTTGGCTGAGCCAAAGAGTGCGATTTGGTAGCCTTTGGCAATCAACTGTTTAGCGAGCTCAGCATAATGGTAGTCAGGCCAACGCTTCGCTGGCCCGAATTCTGCCCCGGGACAAAAGCCGATGAGTGGACGATCGGCTCGCAGGCAAAAGAGGGCTGCTGTTTCGAGTTTTTCACGCTCCGATACAACCAGTGCTGGTCGCGCAAGCGGTCTAGGTAAGTCTACTGCGCGAGTGGCTTTATTCTGTTCGTAAGCTAGAGCGATATAGCGTTCTACCATAAGAGGAAATGCTGTTTTATCTAAGCGACGGTGATCGTTTAGTAAGCCATAACGCATCTCACCTAGCCAGCCAGTACGACGTTTTATCCCTGCGAACCAAGGAATAAGAGCCGATTTAAAGGAATTAGGGAGAACATAAGCATGATCGTAATGACTATCACGTAACGCCTTACCGAGTCGATATCGGTCGCCTAACGCAAGACTCCCGTGGCCAATCGGCATTGCTATCGCTTGATTGACCTCTGGCATTCTCGCCAGTAGTGGCCTGCACCATGCAGGGGCCATAACATCAATTACCGCTTGAGGCCATTGTGCTTTCAGCGTTTGATACAGGCTTTGTGACATCATCATGTCACCGACCCAGGATGGCGCAATCACTAATATTTTCATCGATAAGGCTTCCACTTTCTTAAGGCTTGTTCAACCAACGCATATAGTCGCTTACACCTTCAGCCACTGTTTTAAAGGTCTTGGTGTAACCAGCCTTTCTAAGGCGACTCAGATCGGCTTGGGTGTAGGCTTGATAATGGCCTTTAAGCTTCTCTGGGAAGGGAATATATTCCACTTCGCCTTGTTGATGGTACGCCAATACGGCGTCAGCGACGACTTGGAAAGACTCTGCATTGCCTGTGCCACAGTTAAAAATGCCTGAAACGCCATTTTCCCAACACCAGAGATTGACGTCAGCGACGTCTTCAACGTAGATAAAATCACGTTTAAATTGTTCGCTGCCAGCAAACAGCTTCGGATTTTCGCCTTGGTTAATTTGGTTATTGAGGTGAAAGGCGACACTGGCCATACTGCCTTTGTGGCCTTCGCGAGGTCCATAGACGTTAAAATAGCGGAAGCCACAAACTGGTGAGTCAGCTTCAGGGAGAATGCTTCTTACATAGTGGTCGAACAGCATTTTAGAGTAGCCATAGACATTAAGCGGCGATTCGTACTGTCGCTCTTCAATGAAATCGCGATCTCGTCCGCCGTAAGTGGCCGCAGAGGAGGCATACAAGAAGGGAATTTGGCGCTCTAAACAGAAATGCAGTAGCTCTTTAGAGTATTGATAATTGTTGTCCATCATATATTTGCCGTCCCACTCAGTGGTGGCAGAACATGCACCTTCATGGAAGACAGCTTCAATAGGCCCTAAATCATCACCGGCCACAATACTCATCAAAAATTCGTCTTTATCCATGTAATCACTGATATCAAGATCAGCGAGATTAACGAACTTAGTGCCATCTTTGAGGTTATCCACCACCAAAATATCGTTATAGCCGCGATCGTTTAACGCTTTAACGATATTACTGCCGATCATGCCGGCACCACCAGTTACAATAATCATAAATCACCTTTCGACTAATACGAGACTCGATCACTCTTCGAGTTAACTACTGCAAATCATACCATCTTAACCGGAGGATGGCAGTAAGCCGCCGAGCTGCCGGCCTAAATTAGAATAATGCTTTGATATTTTTGATGAATTGGCTGTCGCGTACGGAGGTATAAATTATCATCACGCCCTCAGCAGGTATGAGTTGGCGTAAAGGCCGGGTACGTGGGCAATGCGCGGCAAGTGTTGGTTTCGGAGACGGGCGACTCACGGTGGCTGTCGCTGGACGATTGAGTAATTGGCTCAGTTTTACCAATTTAATGTCATTAGGTAAGGTTGGCAGCAATTGTTGTAAAACTCTTACCGTGGTGGGATGGGGGTGTCCAATGGCAATTGCCGACCCATTACGCTGAGCGAGCTTAACCGCACGTTGAAATTGGTAGCGAATATCCGCTTCGTTCTGTGTGTCATCTAAGAAGACGTTTCTCTTTAACACTTTCACCGTGGTACCGCGCGCAGCGTTTACGGCCTGTGTATTGCCGATAGTGACGCTGTCTAGGAAGTAGAGTTGATGGTGGTTAAGTACGCTCATGACTTTTTGCATAGCAGGCAAGTTGGATGTCATCCGGCTGCCCATATGGTTATTCAAACCCACCGCATAGGGGACTTGGTGAATAGCATGTTCAATAATACTTTGCACCTGAGTCAGGCTCATCTCTGGGGTCAACGTATTCACTTCAAGAGGTTGCTTACTCATCGGTGCCATGGGCAGATGAATCAAGACTTCGTGCCCTGCTTGGTGGGCGAGGGTGGCCATTGAACGTGAATAGGGTGCATCGGGCAATACAGCGATAGAAATAGTGTTTGGAAGGGCGATAACTTTATGCTCTTCTGCGGGGCGATAACCGAAGTCATCGATGACCAGAGCTAACTGTCCAGCATGTGCTGAATAAGCGAACGCTAGGAAACCAATAGAAATAAGATAGTTAAGTAATTTTCGCACATTATCTTCCTAGCCAGCTTAGTGGATTGACCGCTTGCCCTTGGCGTCGAATCTCAAAGTAAAGAGCAGGAGCACCTTGTCCGCCACTACTTCCTACTAACGCGATAGGTTGACCTGCTCTCACTTGCTGGCCAACATTGACTAAGGCACTCTGATTATAACCATAAAGGCTCATATCACCCTTACCATGTTCAATTACGACGACAAGACCATAACCTTGCAACCAGTCAGCCATTAAGACTCGGCCATCGGCGATCGCCCGAACATCAGTTCCCTCGGCTGCACCAATGACTAATCCCTTCCAGCGTAGTTCGCCTTGTAAATTATCGCCAAAACGATGGATAAGGCGACCATGTATCGGCCAAGGGTACTGACCATTAGCCCTGCCCAAACCACCTGTTCGTGCGATCAACTCTTTCTCACCTTCGGTAGGACGATAGGTTGAGCCTTTGGCTTGGGCTTGTGCTTGGCGTTGTTTCACTTGTTCAGCGGCTCTTGCCTCGCGAGCTGCTCGAGCTTTAGCTTCTTGAGCTGCTCGGGCGATCTGATTTTGTAAGCGATTTTCGTTCTGCCGCATTTCGGCCAAGTCCGCTTGATCTCTCTGCAACGACGCATTTAATTGCTGCAACGTTTTTTGTCGTGCGCTTTGGGCGACCTGTAATAGATCTTGCTGGGCTTTTTGTTGGGTGAATAACGCTTGTTGTTGCTGTTGACGCACTTCGAGCTGAGATTTTTTATCTGCTAAATCGGCACGTGTCTGTTTTAGTGATTCGATATTTTCTTGGCGTGCGGTGTTTAAATAACGGAAATAAGTCAGCATTCGGTCACTACGTTGCCCATCTTCACCGCTGAGCAGGAGCTCAATACCGCTATGTTGCCCTTGGCGGAACGCCGCGTCGAGCTGAGAGGCGAGAACCTTTTCTTCGTGGGCTTGTGAACGAATAAGCTCTTCAATAGAGTCTGTCAATTCTTGGATATCGCTATTAATACTATTAAGATTGAGCTGCGTTTCACGTAACTGCCGACTCGCTTGGGCAATGAGTTTTTCTTGGCTCTTTAATTTACCCAATAATTCGTCACGTTGCTGTTTTTGTGCTTGAACGCTACGCTCTTTAGCCGCAATATCTTGCTGAATCGAACGGAGCGCGGATTGATTATCGTCAGCAGAGCTAGAAATAGGTAAGGTCAGCAGGCCCGCACAGAGGAGCAGGCTGGACGTCAGCGGTAAAAGGCGAAATTGAGTAGACAAAATCGTATTATGCCGAGCTGAAAAAGATAGAGTGAAACGCTTTTTTTCCGTCATAAGGCTGAGATTATTCCATGATGTTTCACAGGTTACCAGAGTAACGCTCGGGTTTTATAGTGTACAGCCTATAATAATGGCATAATCAGATAATAGGTAAGAATTCGGCAGTGTGAAAGGGGCTGTCTAAGGTTATTACAGTAGATAATTCCCATTTTACAATGTTGTCCCGACTACGCAGTGTAAAAACATTGCGCGGATACATTTATAGTAGATCGTTCTCGGAGTTGTGTTTCTTATGCAAGATATTATGGAATTTGTTCACAATCACCTTATCTTAAGCCTTGCTTGGGTGGTATTGCTGGTATTAGTTATTTTTACTACATTTAAGGGATTGTTTTCTAAAGTTAAATTAATTGGACGAGGCGAAGCGACTCATTTAATTAATAAAGAGAATGCCGTTGTGGTGGACGTGCGTGGGCGCGATGATTTTCGTCGTGGTCATATCTCTGGCGCACTGCAAGTAAGTAGTGATGAAATCAAAAAAGGCAATTTCACTGAACTCGAAAAGTATAAATCTCAGCCGATGATCGTTGTCTGTGCAACGGGGCAGAGTGCTGGCGATGCGGCAGGACAACTTAATGCAGCGGGTTTCGAAAAAGTATTTGTTTTAAAAGATGGAATTAGTGGTTGGAGTAGTGAGAACCTTCCATTAGTCCGCGGCAAATAGAATCTAAAGAGGCTTTTATGGCATCCATTGATATCTACACAAAACAAACCTGTCCTTTCTGCCACCGTGCAAAAGCATTGTTGGATCAAAAAGGTGTGAAATACCACGAAATCGCGATCGATAATGACAGCGAAAAACGGGCAGAAATGATAGATCGTAGTCAGCGTACGACGGTGCCACAAATTTTCATCGATCAAATCCATGTCGGCGGGTGCGATGATTTGTTTGCATTGGAACAGCGTGCACAGCTAGACCCACTACTGAATGCCTAACGATAGGCGCTATTTTGTTTTAAAGGATTGAGTACCATGTCTGAACAAAACCCAAATGAAATGACTTTCCAGATCCAGCGTGTTTACACTAAAGATATCTCTTTTGAAGCACCTAATGCTCCACAAATTTTCCAAAAAGAGTGGGAACCCGACGTTAAGTTAGATCTCGATACAGCATCGACTCAACTGTCTGAAGGGATCTATGAAGTAGTACTTCGCGTCACGGTAACTGCAACGGTTGGCGAAGATACCGCCTTCCTATGCGAAGTTCAGCAAGCGGGTATTTTCACTATTTCAGGAATTGAGGGCTCGCAAATGGCCCACTGCTTAGGCGCTTACTGCCCGAACATCCTGTTCCCTTACGCACGTGAATGTATCTCGGCATTGGTCTCTCGTGGTACTTTCCCGCAGCTGAACCTAGCGCCCGTCAACTTTGACGCACTTTTCATGAACTACCTTCAGCAGCAAGAAGGTGGTGACGTCGCGCAGGACGCTTAATCACGATGCGTGAAGCAAGCGTAAGCGTCATCGGTGCCGGCTCATACGGCACCGCTTTAGCAATAACACTGGCCCGTAATGGTTATCCAGTTACGCTATGGGGGCATAACCCTCAACATATCGCCCGATTGAGTGAACAACGTTGTAATGCGGAGTTCCTTTCTGATGTCCCTTTCCCAGATAATCTCGTATTAACCTCTCAGCTTAGCGAAGCCATCACGCAAAGTCGCGATCTCTTAATCGTTGTACCGAGCCATGTCTTTGGTGATGTATTAAAACAGATAGCCCCGATGTTACTTGCGGATACACGTATAGTTTGGGCGACTAAGGGATTAGAAGTTGAGACGGGGCGTTTACTCGAAGACGTCGCGAGAGAAATTTTAGGTCCTGATATTCCCCTGGCAGTCATTTCTGGACCAACCTTTGCGAAGGAGCTCGCTGCGGGTATGCCCACCGCGATTGCTTTAGCCTCGAAGAATGCGCAATTTGCGATAGATTTACAGACTAAGCTGCATTGCGGTAAAAGCTTTCGGGTCTACAGCAACAATGATATGACCGGTGTGCAATTGGGTGGTGCGGTAAAAAACGTCATCGCCATTGGGGCAGGCATGTCAGATGGTATGGGATTTGGTGCCAACGCCCGTACAGCATTGATCACTCGCGGCTTGGCGGAGATGTCTCGTTTAGGCATCGCATTAGGTGCGCAACCAGAGACCTTCACTGGCATGGCTGGTCTAGGCGATCTAGTATTAACCTGTACAGATAATCAATCACGTAACCGCCGTTTTGGAATGCTGTTAGGTCAAGGAAAGTCGGTTAGCGATGCGCAAGAAACGATCAGTCAAGTGGTAGAAGGTTACCGAAATACCAAAGAGGTTTACCTCCTTGCGGCAAGCGTTGGGGTAGAAATGCCGATTGTTGAGCAGATTTATCAAGTGCTCTATTGTGGAAAGCCCACTCAAGATGCCGCCATTGCTTTGTTGGGGCGAGAGCGTAAAGACGAATCGCGTCAGTAAGTCAGCTTACTTTATTTTATTATTATTACGCCCGTTTGGGCGTTTTTTATCAGGAGCATGTCATGTCTTCGGAAGAGCTTGAGCAAATTTGGGAAGCGATCCTCGCTGAAGCACGTGAGCTGGCATCCGGCGAACCCATGCTTGCCAGCTTTTTCCACGCCACGTTATTGAAGCACGATAACTTAGGTAGCGCCTTAAGCTATATGTTGGCTAATAAGTTGGCGAATGCCAATATGCCAGCCATTGCAATCCGTGATATCGTCGAAGAGGCTTACCGCCAAGATCCCGGCATGATCATGTCTGCTGTTCGCGATATTATGGCGGTAAGTCAGCGTGACCCGGCGGTCGATAAATACTCTACTCCTCTCCTTTATCTTAAAGGTTTTCATGCGCTACAGGCTTACCGAATTGGTCATTGGTTATGGCGCCAAGGCCGGCGCTCACTCGCCGTTTATTTACAGAACGAGATTTCCGTATCCTTTGGGGTTGATATCCATCCGGCGGCCAAAATTGGTTGTGGCATAATGCTTGATCATGCAACGGGTATCGTGATTGGTGAAACGGCAGTAGTCAGTGATGATGTCTCGATACTACAATCTGTCACGCTAGGCGGGACAGGCAAGACTTCCGGCGATCGCCATCCCAAAATCCGTGAAGGGGTAATGATTGGCGCTGGCGCGAAAGTATTAGGTAATATCGAAATCGGTGAGGGAGCGAAAATTGGCGCCGGATCCGTAGTATTAATGGCTGTCCCACCGCATACCACCGTAGCCGGAATTCCTGCAAGAATTGTAGGCCGCCCGACCAGCCAAAAGCCCTCGATGGAAATGGATCAACATTTTACTGGGGCTATGGGATTTGAGTACGGCGATGGGATCTAACGCAGTTTTTTTGTGACGCTATTCCCTTAGCAGCGCACCAGCATAGCCTAACTGACGCCATGCTTCGAACACGACAACCGCGACTGAGTTTGAAAGATTCATACTACGGCTATTCTCTACCATAGGAATACGGATCTTCTGCTGGGACGGTAAATTCTCAAGTATAGTAGCAGGCAAGCCACGGCTTTCAGGTCCAAACATAAGATAGTCGTCCGGCTGCCAGCTGACTGCACTATGGGCAGGGGTTCCTTTGGTCGTTAACGCGAAAAGTCTTGCGGGCTGTTCAGTTGCGAGAAAAGCCTCGTAACTAGCATGTTTTTTTACGGCAGTAAATTCGTGGTAATCCAACCCTGCACGGCGCAGACGCTTATCATCCCAAGTAAACCCTAAAGGTTCGATAATGTGCAGGGAAAACCCCGTATTCGCACAGAGGCGAATAATATTCCCGGTATTGGGCGGAATTTCTGGTTCGAATAAAACGATATTGATCATGGCGGCTCCCTCTTCGAGAGCCGCAGCATAGCAAATTATTGTTTCGCTGAGTATAACGGAAGCCAGATAGTTAAGCGTAAGCCTCCCAGCGGGCTATCTTCGGCTTTGACATGTCCGTGATGTTGTTGAATAACGTTGTCGACAATCGCTAGGCCGAGCCCAGTACCGCCAGATGCACGATCACGCGCCTCATCGGTCCGGTAAAAAGGTCGGAAGATTTGCTCACGATCGTGTGGGTCGACTCCAGGACCGTCATCATCAACGTGTAATGTTAATCCGGTTCTATCGACAGAAAAGCTAATGCTGATTGCTGAATGGGAATAACGCAGGGCATTACGAATAATATTTTCAACGGCACTTTCTAAGGCATGTGGATTACCATAAAGAGGCCAAGCGCCCGGCGGGTAGGGAATATCCATTTTCTTACCCATCTGTTCGGCTTCAAAGCGCGCATCGTCAATAACGTCTTTCCATAATTGATTGGCCCGTAGTACCTCGCTTACTAAGGCATTTTTATGCTGAGTACGCGAAAGGTCGAGGAGATCGTTAATCATTCCGTCCAAGCGCTGTGCTTCAGTTTCAATACGCTCTAACTCTTTACTCTCCCCGGCGCGGCGACGTAGCAGTGCCGTCGAGAGCTGTAATCGGGTTAGAGGAGTACGTAATTCGTGGCTAATATCCGATAGTAAGCGATGCTGCCCTTTAATAAGACGCTCAAGTGCACTCACCATCTGATTAAAGCTGGCCCCTGCGGCTAAAAATTCTTGGGGTCCTGATTCCAGTTCGGGATGCTGGCGAAGGTTACCACTGGCTACCTCATCCGCAGCATATTTAAGCTTACGAGCAGGTTTTGCGAGACTCCAAGCCAACCAGAGTAGCAAAGGGGTACTAATTAACATGGTCACGAGCAGCAGTAACCAAGGCCTGTCGAACAGTAAGTTCACAAAATCGAGCTGTGAACTGCTGGCCGGACGGATCATATATAACTGATAATTATCTTCCCCATCTTCAATGGAGAATGGGCCGGCCATTTCTTGCCGACCATACTTTTTCTTCTGTGGGTGATCCGCATTGTCTGACTGCCCGATAAAATTCCGAATTATTTGCATTTCATTGTGGCGTGCACCGATGACTCGACCCTCAGAGGTGACAAGAAGTAGGTGCTGACCGGGAGGAGCCCACTTATCGATTGCTCGATAAAGACGTCGCCACCACATAAGGTCGTTAGGAGGATCTTGGCGTAGCTCGGCCTCGATATGTTGTTCGACCATTGTCCCCTCACGATACTCGCTGGGGAGTAATGACGTCATTTGTCGTGAATCAAGCTTGGGGACCATAAGGACGAGCATTAGCACGAGTGCTAAGGTTAACCAGAAAATCGCAAAAATACGGGTAGTCAGACTGGCAATCATGTTGCGGAAACCATTAAATAGCCGCGACCACGAAGGGTTTTAAACCATGGGTGCCCATCACGACGTTCGGGGAGTTTTCTACGTAGATTGGAGATATGCATATCGATCGCTCGGTCGAAGGGCGTTAGGCGTTTACCTAAGACTTCTTGGCTAAGATGCTCGCGAGAGACAACTTGACCTAAGTGTTGCGCTAATAGGTAGAGTAAAGTGAATTCGGTTCCCGTGAGTTCCAGAGATTCATTATCAAAACTCGCTTCTTGGCGTCCAGGATTTAGGCGTAATTCATCGACCTTAAGGGTAGGGGAATTACTTTCTTGTACTTGTTGCTGTTCGCTCCAATTTGAGCGACGTAAGATGGCGCGGATCCGCGCGACTAATTCGCGGTCGTTGAAAGGTTTCGGTAGATAATCATCGGCACCAAGTTCTAACCCGAGCACACGGTCAAGTTCACTACCTCTTGCCGTAAGCATAATGACTGGAGTTTGATGTTGTTGGCGCAACTCTTTCAGCGTATCGAGACCATTTTTCTTAGGCATCATGACATCTAAAAGTAATAGATCGATGCTGCTATCCATTAAAGATAACGCTTGCTCGCCATCACCCGCGACAGTGACATCAAAGCCTTCCATTTCTAGTAATTCTTTTAACAGTGAAGTTAGTTCACGGTCATCATCAACGAGTAAAATTTTATTCATGATCTCTCCTCTTCGGCAGCAAAAATACCTTGTTCCATGGTAACGTGTTTATCACTTTACTTAGTTTTACACCCCCTGACGGATGTTTGCAGCAACTCGCTTAGACTACCCCCCAATGCTTCAAACAACAACTACTACGAGGAACAGTGAAATGCGTCATTTTTGTGCTCTCGCGGTATCCTCTTTATTCGTTGTTTCTACGGGGTATGCGCAAAGCGTCGAGACACCACTTAACGACCAGATTAACCACCCTTGCACAACGAATGATAGCCTGACACAACGTATCCAATCACATATGTTCGATGGCATCGAACTCAGTGAGTCGCAGCGGCAAAGGATGAGGGATTTAACTGATCAATTTCGTTTTCGCCACTCAACCACGGATATCGGCGAGTTGAAGGCAATGCAGAAACTAACGTTATCCCCTGATTTTGATGAAACTGCTGTTCGTAATCAAGCTCAAAAAATCGCGGACCAACAAGTTAAGTTTCAAGTTGAGATGGCGCATGTTCGTAACCAAATTTACGGATTACTGACGTCAAGCCAGAAAAAGAAAGTCCAACAGAATTACGAATATCGTATTGATAATTTATGCGATATCAAAGAATTACAGTGATCACTGCGTGTTGACTGTAAGGTAGTACCAGTAGTATGTCATACCTTTTTCCTTGCCATAGACACCATCCCTGTCTTCCCCCTCAGTGATGAGGGGTTTTTTTTGTCAGGTACTTAGATAAAATCCTTTATAAATCAATCCTCCTTGCAACAGCTATAAGCAGTTACAAGAAGGATATAGCGTTACTTCGTATTGACCACCTTCGAGCTTCTTAATCGACATAAGAGAGCCCTCAGGCGTTTATTCCCCCATCCTGGTAACAGATAGTGAAAATGTAATGTTTATAAATGGTTAACCAGTTTGTTTCTTAGAGTGGTCTGATCCAGTTGATTCTGGCCCGATATGTGTGAAGGCCGGTACGATTTGACCAGCTTGAGGGGCGGTCTTATCAGTCATGAGCCAGAGCGTGTATTTTGCGAAATGCGAATGCTGTGTGATCTTGAGCAATATATCGCTGCCAACTCCATCTCTTCTACCTGTTTCATAATGTTTTTGAGTGCTTGCCGGGATTCCTGTCAATTCAAAGAATTGAGTTCTGGATAGCCCTTCTGCATCCCTTATTGCCCGAATTTTCTCCCCGATACTGCTTGGCGGGGACTCATATGACACCATATATTTCTCTATGTGTGTCAAATAACACCATAAGGATAATAAAGCAACTTCTTAGATAAGCAGTTACAAGCCGAAATAAGCGCCTAGCGCCAATGCGGAGATTAACACTAATGTATATGAAACTTGAGGAAAAGGCTTTCAGTGAAGTCACTGGCCCGGTTCGCTGGAACCTCGTGGGCATAACGAAGTTGCTACCACTCACGTGACGGACGTGGCTAAAAATCCCAGCATATCTTAAATGAGAGGTGATAACGCTATGACAGAAAAAGAGTTAAGCTGCCGTCGCAGGTGATGGCTGCGAAGCAAAAACAATCAGCCTTACGAATAGGATTAAGGCTGCATTTAGACATGAAGAGTGCGATCCATAAAACATACTGTAATTTCATATAGTATTCCGCTTTCCTGTTCGATGAAAAAGTGCAATACTATAAGTAGTCCAGTTTTTTGTTTTTATAATTCATTTAAAATTAAGAGGTTATGGTTAAGATGGGCGACTTAAGTGGTATTCAGTCAGATTTAGCCCAGCTAGTTAGACTGGTAATAGCCGAACAGTATGACGATGTTCGGTTGTATGTCGCTCGCTTGGTGCGTAAATATCGGGAAACTATGCCTGCTTTATCTGAGCAGCTTGATCTTTATTTACGGAATAAACCGCAAAAGCCTGCACAAGGTCTACGTAAGGTTACGCCGCCAAAATCCACTCAGTCTCAGGCCGTGCCTATGGACGAGGATTCAAGGTTAACCTTACTTAAAGCACCAAATGAAAAGATTACCAGTAAGCCATTGCTTTCCATTCAGATAGAAGACTCACTGGATCAGATTATTCTTGAGCGGAAGCACATTGATCGTCTTAAGAATCTTGGCTTACAACCAACGCGTTCCGCCATTTTTGTTGGCCCACCAGGTGTGGGTAAAACGCTTACGGCAAGCTGGTTAGCTCAGAAATTAGGTGTTCCATTTTATGTTCTTGATTTAACTGCTGTGATGAGTAGCTATCTAGGGAAAAGCGGAAATAATCTTCGGGCGGCTCTGGATTTCGCAAAGAAAGGGCCGTGCGTTCTACTGTTAGATGAAATTGACTCAATCGCAAAAAAAAGAAGTGATGATTCTGATGTTGGGGAATTAAAGAGACTCGTTACTGTGATACTCCAAGAGGTTGATGAATGGCCTTCTTCAAGTCTGTTACTTGCTGCAACTAACTTTGCTGAGTTGATTGATCCGGCACTATGGCGCCGTTTTGATTTAGTGCTCAATTTTGAGAAACCAAATAGTGAAAGTATTAAAGAAGCTATCAAACGCTTTCTAGGCCCTGACTACGCAATTTTTGCACGATGGATAGATTTGCTTGTCATTATGTTCAAGGATGAATCTTTCAGTAATATTGAGCGTTCTATAAACAAATTCCGTCGCTCAGTTGCTTTAGGTATTTCTTCAGATGAAGAGTTAATTGAATCGTTCATTAAAAATGGTCTGTCAGAATTAGACAGGAATGAGCGTAAAGAAATAGCTGTTAATTTAAAAAGAAACTCTAAATTATCCCAGCATGCCATATCAGACTTAACTGGCGTTAGTAGGGATACAATTAGAAAATATAGTCCTAAAAAAACTGATGCAGCATAGATAAGGAGTATGTATGGCGAAAGCTAATTTTCTGATCGGACGCGGTGAATTGTTAACCAATGATATTCCTAGTCCTAAAAGAGTTCCAGGTAAAGCGGAGGTTTACTCTCTTTACGAATCTAAACAACGCTTATTGCCGCAAATTGCATCTACTATCGAAAATTTTGCAAAGTTACCTCATCGGGCATGTCCTTATGATTATGCCGTAGCAAAGTTGACTGTAAACCCAAGCTATATCGCGCGCTCTTTTTTCCCTGCGAAAATGCTTAAGTCTAGTGGATTGACGTCAATTGGCAGCAGGACTGTTAGAATTACGCCTCAAAGCTGGAAGCGTAAAGCCGCTGTGTCAGAGGTCACTACGACACAAATATTTATCGCAGGTAAAAGAGAATCCTTCGAAGAGTTACCTCATTGGGTATCCGAGCTCAAAGAGTTAACCGACGAAGCTATTGATTTTGCGCGTATAGAAAAATTTGAAGCATATTTACCTGAAGAGCGTATTGTTACCGCAGGCGATATGGACTCTTCGTATTTTGAAGTCGGTATACATTTGCTGGCAGATGATGGACAGGGTTTGATTCAGCAGCAATTTATTCGGTTCGCGTCAACTCTAAACATCAAGGTACATACCTCATTAACTTTTACCGCTGGTACGTTGTGGTTCGTACCAATCCAGGCAGATCTAATTGCCATTGATAAGCTTGCAAAATTTACATTCGTGCGCGTAATTAGACCTGTGCCAAAATTACGTGGAATTAGGCCTATACAAAGGGCTTCTGGCCCTTTAGCTCAGTGTAACTTGCCGAAGGAAGGTCCAGTATCTTCAGAAATAAAAGTCGCCATTCTTGATGGTGGCTTGCCATCAGAGCACGCTATATCTCCTTGGTTAAAGTCCTATAGAGTTTTGGATGATCATGCGGAAGATGATCCTGATGGTTTAGAGCATGGTTTAGCTGTGTCTTCGGCTTTTTTATTCGGGCCAATTAGTAACAAATCAGAGGTGAAAAGACCATACTCTTATATTGATAACTTAAGGGTTTTGGACAATAAGACTTGCCAAGAAGATCCGCTGGAGTTATATCGAACCTTAGGGTTTATCGAGGAGGTATTATTGTCTCGCCAGTATCAGTTCATCAATCTAAGTTTAGGCCCGGATCTACCAATTGAAGATACGGAAGTTCATGCTTGGACTTCCGTAATAGATGATTTATTAAGTGATGGCGAGACGCTAATGACTGTTGCTGTTGGGAACAACGGTGAAATGGATCGTGAGTCCGGTAATGCAAGAATTCAAGTTCCCTCTGATTGCGTTAATGCTTTGGCTGTTGGTGCTTGTGATACTGTTAATGAAACGGAATGGAAACGAGCGCCATACAGTGCCATTGGTCCGGGTAGAAGCCCCGGCGTGATGAAACCTGACTTAGTTGCGTTTGGCGGTGATATAGACGAGTATTTTCATGTTTTGGGAAAAGGTAAAAAACCTGTCATCACACCGCAACGGGGAACGAGTTTTGCCTCACCTTACGCTTTACGTGCAGCCGTTGGCGTTCGGGCGATTTTAGGAAGTGATTTGAGCCAACTGGCGATCAAAGCTTTGTTGATTCATTCTTCAAAACCGCTTGATCACGCCTGCGCTGAAGTGGGTTGGGGGAAACTACCTGAAGACTTAAATGACATTATTGTCAGCCCGGATGGTGTTGCTCGTATCGTCTACCAAGGTGAATTGAAACCCGGAAAATACCTACGCGCAGCTCTTCCCATCCCTGAAGGTGGGTTGAAAGGTAAAATAAATTTAACCGCAACTTTCTGTTATGCAACAACAACCGACCCGCAAGATTCGGCCTCCTATACAAAGGCTGGCCTTGAAGTTACTTTCCGCCCAAATGATTCAAGAATCAAAGACGGCAAACAGAATGCTGAAACTAAGGGATTTTTTGAGTTAGCCAAATATTCAACTGAAAGTGAGCGGCGTTCTGATATGGGCAAATGGGAAACTGTATTGCATAGTTCAAAGAACATGCTGGGATCAACTCTAAAAAATCCTGTATTTGATATTCACTATAATGCCCGTGAAGCAGGTGCCAGCATAGCCAGTCACAAGGCGGAAAAGATAAAGTACGCTCTTATCATTACCGTGAAAGCTGCGAAACACCAAGACCTGTATAACGAAATTTTACGTGCTTATAATCAGGTGCTAGTACCCATTCAGCCGCAAACATCTATCCCTATTCGTTCGTGATCCTTCAGAATAGCAATCCCCTCAATTTGAGTAACACCGTTCACTTAAGATGTTTTGAGTGAACGGGATACTGGGTTTTTGAGATTCTAACGGTCTTTCTTTTGGGCCGTTTTCTCTTTTCCGGGAGAATGAACTGTTTCACATTCTCCCGCATTTTTCGTAGTTTTGTCGGGATCGTCCCCGGTTTTTCCAACGAACACCAGATTAACTCATCCTGTATCAGCCTTATTGCCATCACAAAACTTATTCGGAGGGGCGCTACCTGTGCTTCCCGCGCTATCTGGCTCATTTCCATTCTGATCAGGTTATAGGCCGTCAACAGGCCCCATATTTCCTGGTAAATCCCACTCACTTTCTGACTGCGCAAGAGCGTGGCTGTGCTCAGCTGGAACTGTTTCAGCTCCCGGTAGCCATTTTCTATGCTCTACCGCTCCTGATACACATAACGCAGCAAGTCTGCCGGATACAGCTCCGGATCGGTCAAAGAGCTGATAAAACCTTTGTAGTTACCCGATTCGTCTCCACATTCTATCAGCCGGGCCTGCGGTGAGACCTGCATCTCCACCCGATAGTCTCCTTCACCGAAAGTTTCCAGTATGCGGTATTTTGTGTTTCCCTTCAGGGGAACCAGCCAGTGCGCATCGTTCTGTCTGCGTTGCCAGTTAATCAGTAACTCTGAGGATAAATAGCAGAGGTCAAAAAGCGTCCGGTTCATTGCCTGTGGTGATAACTGCTTCGCGTAACTGACTTCGCCGGTATTTGCTGGACCGAATTTGACGCCATGAATCAACCGACTGCGCAGTGACATCATGGCGCACAGCCTGACCATCGGTTACTCAGTGTGTCTGTCCGGACGATGCTTTATATACTCAAAATGGTCTGCAAGTTCGGGCGTATCGGGGGTGCGAAAAAGCGTGCCATCAACGGCGAACAGCCGCAGTCCGTGCCAGAGGTCATCCTTATCTTCCTGTTGAGTCCAGTGGCTGGCCGTCAGGGTGAAGAGCTCCCGAAGCGGTTCATCGCTCAACCGCTGGCGCGCCTGGGCAATCGAACTGGCAGTGAGAGTCTCACCTTCCTTCGAACTCAGGACAAGATCGAGTTTTGTCACAACGTCCGTGATGGAGCGGTCACGATACAGGCCCATGCCCACAATCAGTCAGACCACAAGTTCTGCGGGGTATTTACGTTTACGGATGCTGGCTTTATTGGTGGAATCAAGAACCTGAGAAATCCACTCAAGGGGAATGGCACGCTGAAAACAGGAAAGTGAAGCAGGCTTAGCCCAGGTCTGTGTATCGTCAAGCCAGGTTGAAAGCATAAAAAAGCCCATCAGAGAATTGATGAGACTATTGTCGTATGCCCACAGGATCGTTCAACCGATCGGTGTTACTCAATTTGAGGTTTTTTTTATTAGCAAAATAGTGCACAAGTTCGCACAATTTTTTCGAAGCCATCTACGGGTGTAGAACCCGAAGACGACTGAATATCAGCGCTACCGCTTGCGGCTACGGCGATTTTAACCTGACCCTCACACATAGGCTGTTCAACTTTATTTAGTATTTTCAGAAGGTTATGATCGGTTATTATTCTATAAAGCCGTTTCGTATTTACTGGCGACATCCCCTCTGTGCGATATCCCCTAATTAGAATCCCCCACCTGTATCTATAGCCCCAGCTGAGAAGTTGCAAATAATATTGAGTAAAATCGGAAAAATTTCGCTACACCCTTTTACAGGCGGTATATCTGTTAAAAACACGGGGAATTATCTAGTCAGAGGCATCGAAATAACGCTACGCTCCAGCACATACGGCCATTTTTAATACTGTTGTCTTCAGTGAGGCTGGGTGGTTATTGAAGATAAAGCGGGCAGTGGCCCGCTTTAGTTTTTCATGTTTTGCTAAGTATTTTACAAGTTACGATTAGTTGGACAAGATAGACTCAATGCCACGAATGAGTCTGGGGAAATAGGACTGGTCTATCGCGATCCCACCTTTTAGCATCCAGCCTTCATCTTCATGTGGGCTGGCTGTGAAGTTAAAGCCGATAAAATCAGTGCCTTCCACCTGCCGTACTTCACAGGTAAATGTCTCTATTCTTGGTGTGAACGATTCTGTAAGAGTTTCGAAACTCTGTTCGATATTTTTGTGAAAACGCACAAGCATATCCCGGAGTTTTTTAAGATCAAACAGCGTTAGCTCACACTGGCATTGCAATTTTATGCAAGATTCCTCGATTTCCAGCCAGCATATGATTAAATCCAGCTGGCGATCTTCAGGTTCTTCCAGTCTTTCGATAAAAGAAAGCCGGAATAGGGCGCTTTCATTCATGACCTCGAACATTATCGGATTGCCTTTATATGAAAATGCATGATGGTCCAGTCACGTTCTCTTACGATGACGTGGAGAGTGTATTTCTTTTGCGAATAAACGATCGCATTACCTACTGTCTTCTTATTCAGCCGTGTCAAACCAATCAGGTATTCGAATTGTCCAGCTACTTTGTCTGGATCTGGCCTCCGCCTTCCAAACCGGATCGCTTTTTCGAGGATATGAACGGGGATATACCTACCAGGATCAGCCATACGTGCAGCTGTTGTTCGGGTGAACTTCAGGTTTACTACTGAAAGACCTGATTTCAAACGCCCCTTCAATAAATTGAGTGTCGCTCCGCTCAATGCAGCCTTTACCCGATTACTGGTCGCAGCTTCAAAAAGAGAAACTCCAGTACGAAATAGCCGAAAAGCACCATACAGAAACAAAGCTATATCAGTTGGATCAATCAGAGGCGCTTCTATAGGTGCCTCTTCCAATACAGCAAATCGTCCATCAGCATCATAAATCTGCCATAGACCGGGAGCCTGGGCTACAGAGTAGCCAATGCAGATACTGGTTTTATCTTCAACTATGGGTTGTGCGTTACGTGGAAGCTTATAATTAGGCGTGATTGCAAAATATTCGCCTTGCAGCAGTGGTGTTCTGAAATGGTAGTACTGACCTGGCTCGCTCAGATCCTTCTGATTAAAAGCTGTCATGTCTAAATCCTGTGAGGTGATATCCTGAAAAGATTAAATACCATTCGTCCTATAATGGCAATTTATCCTTATAAAAGACCTGATGACGTACTGTTGACAAAGCCATAGGTGGAGAGAGTCTTGCCCTTAACAGTTGTCCTCTATCTGGGATGCTTAGCTACGCGATTGCTGCTTATCCTACACTCTCGGCCCGATTACCTCTGTCATATTTCTGTCATAAAGTTGACATCTTCGTGTCATTGAATTGACCTAATTTAACCGCAACACACCTTTGGTTGTAATTGAATCGGTCTTTTGGAGAGAGTATGAAATTCAAGCGTAAGATGGCGACTCACCTCACAGCAGTGACTTTGGCAATGACCACCGTTTCGGCTTTTGCCGCAATCGACCTTACTGGTGCTGGCGGGACTTTTCCTGCGCCGGTGTACTCTCGTTGGGCAGCAGATTACTACAAAGCCAATGGCAGTAAAGTTAACTACCAAGGGATTGGCTCATCGGGCGGGGTAAAGCAAATTATCGCTAAGACCGTCGATTTCGGCGCATCCGATGCGCCAATGAGCGCTGCTGATCTAGAAAAAAACGGCCTTTTCCAATTTCCTACGGTAATTGGTGGGGTTGTCCTTGCCGTTAACCTGCCGGGTATTAAATCTGGCCAACTGATTTTAGACGGTAAAACCACAGGTGATATCTACTTAGGGAAAATTACTCGCTGGAATGACCCTGCAATTGTGGCCTTAAACCCTGGTTTGAAACTACCGGCAACGAATATCAATGTTGTGCGCCGTGCTGATGGCTCGGGAACCTCTTTCGTATTCACTAGCTACCTGGCAAAAGTTAACCAGGAATGGAATAGCAAAATTGGTAAAGGAAACACGGTTAATTGGCCGGTTGGTCTAGGCGGTAAGGGTAACGATGGCGTAGCAGCCTTTGTACAGCGTCTGCCAGGCTCGATTGGTTATGTTGAATATGCCTACGCCAAACAAAATAACCTTACCTATACCAAATTGGTTGATGCCTCAGGAAAAGCCATTGCGCCGAATGAGCAATCGTTCAGCGATGCTGCAAAAGGGGCAAATTGGCAGCAGAGCTTTGCACAAGACCTGACCTACCAAGCGGGTGATAATGCTTGGCCGATCTCGTCAACCACCTATGTTCTCGTCTACAAAAAACCGGCTAATGTCGATAAAGCTAAAGCTGTTTTACAGTTTTTCGATTATGGTTATCAGCAAGGTGCGAAAACAGCTAATAGCTTAGATTACGCAGCGCTACCTGCATCGGTAGTGACCTTGGTCCGTGATGCGTGGAAAAAGACTATTACGACGGAGTCAGGTAAAGCAATTTATCCTTAATTCTCGCCGCGCGTCACTTATTTACTTTCAGGGCAGCTTGCTGCCCTGTCATCTATCTACTCGAGAACGTTATGGTACAACACCGGTCATCCTTTAAGGCTCCCAGTAAATACGGCGATATGATATTTAGCCTATTAGTAAAAGTCGCCGCCTTAATTGTCCTCCTTATGCTAGGTGGCATAATTGTGTCCCTGATGATTTCATCATGGCCTAGCATCCATCAGTTTGGGTTTTCGTTCTTATGGACCAAAACGTGGGATGCACCGAACGAACAATTTGGCGCCCTCGTACCTATCTACGGCACATTAGTCACCTCAGCAATAGCGTTACTTATTGCGGTGCCAGTTAGTTTCGGAATTGCGTTATTTCTGACTGAACTCTCACCAGCGTGGTTAAGACGTCCACTTGGTACAGCCATTGAGCTATTGGCTGCAATACCGAGTATTGTTTATGGCATGTGGGGCTTATTTGTTTTTGCGCCACTTTTTGCCGAATACTTCCAAACACCGGTTAGCGACTTGTTATCGAGTGTACCGATTTTGGGAAGTTTATTTTCTGGTCCAGCATTCGGCATCGGGATACTCGCTGCCGGGATTATTTTAGCCGTGATGATCATTCCATACATTGCTTCCGTGATGCGTGACGTCTTCGAACAGACGCCGGTCATGATGAAAGAGTCGGCTTATGGAATTGGCTGCACGACATGGGAAGTGATTTGGCGCATCGTGTTACCTTTTACGAAGAATGGTGTCATCGGTGGAGTAATGTTAGGGCTTGGCCGAGCCTTGGGTGAGACGATGGCCGTTACCTTTATCATTGGTAACACCTATCAGCTCGATAGTGCCTCGCTCTACATGCCAGGCAATAGTATTACCTCAGCTTTAGCGAACGAATTTGCCGAAGCAGGATCCGGCTTACATATTTCAGCCTTAATGGAGCTTGGCTTAATTCTCTTCGTTATTACCTTTATTGTACTCGCGATCTCGCGTTTGATGGTTATGCGCCTCGCTAGAAAAGAGGGAGCTCGCGGATGAGTGATTACTTACCAAGTTATACCGCTCAAGAAATCGCAGAAAGAACTAAGCGGCAAACACGACGTCGGGTAAAAAACTACA
The DNA here is from genome assembly GCA_022318365.1 of Anthoptus insignis. Lineage (NCBI taxonomy): Eukaryota > Metazoa > Arthropoda > Insecta > Lepidoptera > Hesperiidae > Anthoptus > Anthoptus insignis. Next base: position 37,810 of record DWRH01000023.1, read on the forward strand.
TTGCCCTAACATTATCCCTCTTAACCATGGCGTTTGGTTTGTTTTGGTTACTGTGGATTTTATGGACCACTGTCAGCAAAGGAGTGGATGGGCTATCGTGGAATCTATTCACGCAGGACACGCCGCCCCCTAATACTGATGGAGGAGGGCTTGCTAATGCTTTAGCCGGTAGTGGTTTATTAATTCTTTGGTCAACAGTATTGGGAACCCCGTTGGGGATCTTAGCGGGTATTTATCTTGCGGAGTATGGGCGTAAAAGTTGGTTGGCCGAAGTTATTCGGTTTATTAACGATATTTTACTCTCAGCGCCGTCGATAGTGATTGGATTATTTGTCTACACCCTAGTGGTTAGCCGTATGCAGCACTTCTCGGGTTGGGCTGGTGTTTTTGCGCTTGCCTTATTACAAATTCCGATCGTCATCCGTACGACTGAAAATATGATTAAGCTGGTACCCGATAGTTTGCGTGAGGCCGCTTATGCTTTGGGAACGCCAAAGTGGCGGATGATCCTCTCTATTACCTTAAAGGCCTCGCTTTCGGGCATTATGACCGGTGTGTTACTAGCGATAGCTCGTATTGCTGGAGAAACGGCGCCGCTGCTTTTCACCGCGTTGTCGAATCAGTTCTGGAGTACCGATATGAGCCAGCCATTGGCGAACTTACCGGTGACTATATTCAAGTTTGCCATGAGTCCCTTTGCACAATGGCAAAGCCTAGCCTGGGCGGGGGTACTGGTAATCACTTTATGTGTACTCGTCCTCAATATTTTAGCGCGCATGATTTTCGTCAAGCGTAAGTGATAAGTGAAAGAGAGATAATTATGACGATGGCGAAAGTAAATACGACTCCAAGTAAATTAGAAGTACGTGATTTGAACTTCTATTATGGAAAGTTTCATGCACTCAAAAATATCAATTTAGATATTGCCCGTAATAAAGTGACTTCTTTTATCGGGCCATCTGGCTGTGGGAAATCTACGCTTTTAAGAACCTTCAATAAGATGTTCCAACTTTACCCGGAACAGCGAGTGGAGGGAGAAATCTTACTGGATGGCGAAAATATCTTACAATCTTCGCAAGATATAGCGTTATTACGGGCAAAAATCGGGATGGTTTTCCAGAAACCAACACCGTTTCCTATGTCAATTTACGATAATATTGCATTCGGCGTACGCTTATTTGAAAAGCTTTCTCGCGCAGAGATGGATGAACGTGTGCAGTGGGCATTAACTAAAGCCGCATTGTGGACAGAGACTAAAGATAAACTGCATCAGAGTGGTTACAGCCTTTCTGGAGGGCAGCAGCAACGTCTCTGTATCGCAAGAGGAATTGCTATTCGGCCCGAAATTCTGCTGCTTGATGAGCCTTGTTCTGCCTTGGATCCTATCTCCACCGGTAAAATTGAAGAATTGATCACTGAGTTAAAACAGGATTATACCCTGGTGATTGTCACGCATAACATGCAACAAGCCGCACGCTGCTCCGACCACACGGCATTTATGTATTTGGGTGAGTTGGTCGAGTTTAGTGATACCGATACGTTATTTACAACACCGGCTAAAAAACAAACTGAAGATTACATTACTGGACGCTATGGTTGAGGCCGAGAGCATAAACCTTAATTTAATCTATTTCAGTGCGTGGAGAGTGATATGGATACTTTAAATCTTAATAAGCATATATCGGCCCAATTCAACGCCGAACTTGAGCACATCCGTACGCAGGTGATGATCATGGGTGGGCTGGTGGAACAGCAGCTAACGGATGCGATTACCGCATTACATAATATGGATAGCGAGTTAGCGCGTAGAGTGATCGCCGATGACCAAAAAGTGAACCGTCTGGAAGTTGAAATCGACGAACACTGCGTCAAAATTATTGCGAAAAGGCAGCCTACTGCCAGTGATTTACGATTGGTTATGGCCATTACCAAAACCATATCAGAATTAGAACGTATTGGTGATGTGGCAGAAAAAATTAGCCGTACAGCGTTGGAGAAATTTAGCCAGCAACATCAGCCGCTATTGATTAGTCTCGAGTCATTTGGGCAGCACTCTGTTGAAATGCTACATGAAGTACTCGATGCATTCGCCCGGATGGATCTTGAGGCGGCGATAGAGATTTATCGCGCAGATAAGAAGCTAGACCAAGAATACGAAGGGATCATCCGTCAGTTAATGACGTATATGATGGAAGATCCTCGAACCATACCAAACGTCTTGACTGCACTATTTTGCGCTCGTTCGATTGAACGAATAGGTGATCGTTGCCAAAATATCTGTGAGATCATCTTCTATTTTGTTAAAGGGCAAGATGTTCGACATCTTGACGGTGACAAGTTAGATCAGTTCCTGACAAGCAATAAGAATTAAAAAAATCCTAAATATTGGAACCAGTATTGGTTAACTACCGATACTGGTTTTTTTTTAAAATCCTCTCAATTCTACTGTTTATTGACCTCAAAGATTTTAGAGCGATTTAATAAATAGTAATTATCATAATTCAACTCTAAATAATTGGATTTTTACTCTTCTAAGGAAGATATGACATTGTAAGCGGTAATAACACTCGTTAACCTTAGTACACCAACAAGATAATGACTTGCTGTTGGTGATCAATTGGAAAGTAAAACCATTAAGGAAGAGATAATGAAAGAATTAACTAGAGTGCAAATGGAAAGTGTATCGGGAGCGGGTTTATTCTCCAATACATTTGAAAGTATTGGTTCTACATTAGGTGGGTTTGCTGAAATTATTGGCTGGAAAAATGCGAAAACTAATGCAGCAAATGTTGCGAAAAATGCAGGTCTAGTTATCGACTCAGCCATTGATACAGTAAGCTCATTTTTCAAACTTATTTTAAGAAAGTAATATAGTTTGATTAGAAAGCAAAGAGTTTTTAAAAAAACTCTTTGCTTTTTTTATGCTACTTATTTTCGCCATCAGGTAATACCTTTAAAAGCCAAATACTATGAAAGAAAATGAGATATTTAGGAAGGAAGCACTTTATCACCAGCGCCATCATTGGCTTGGTAAAGCATTACTACTGAGAGGTATACCGCTCTGGGTGGTGATCGCCTGTACGATCACTTTTATTACAATCATTTTCGTAGCCTTAATCAAAGGCGACTATACTCGACGGGTTAATGTTAGAGGCGAAATTTTCTCACAGCAACAAACCGTCACTATTCTAGCACCACAGCAGGGTATGATCGCTAAAAGTTATGTTTCGATTGGTGATAAGGTTAACAAAGGTGTACCGATTTATGCGCTAGATGTAAGTCGAGATACACAATCGGGTAATTTGAGCGAGAATTCTAAAATTAGTATTAATCAACAGATATCATTAACTAATAATATAATTAAAAAATTAAAAGAAAATAAAAAAATCAATATCGATAAGTTGACTCAGCAATTAATTGAATATAAAAAATCGTATAATAATACTCAACAACTTGTAGGCAACTCTTTACATGGGCTTAAGGACATGAAAGAGAGCATGAAAAACTACGATGAATATTTGAAGAGAGGATTAATTAGTAAAGAGCAATCCTATAATCAACGTTATCTTTTTTACCAGCAACAATCATCTTGGCAAAGCATGAATAGTCAGCTTATCCAGGAAAATTTACAGATCATTAATTTAGAAAGTGAAATAACGAGTACCTCGGCAGACTTCGATAATCGTATATCGGAATATGAACTCAAGCTCAGTGAATTTAGGCGGATGCTCGCTGAGGTCGATGCGAACGATCAGTTAATCATTACCTCGCCTGTAACGGGTAAAATTGAAAATTTAGCTTTTACAGAAGGACAAATGTTCAGTTTAGGCGATAGCTTGGTACAAATTTTACCTGGCGAGAAGCAGCACTATCAATTGATGTTATGGCTACCGAATCATAGTGTGCCGTTTGTACGCCCAGGCGATAAAGTGAATATTCGCTACGATGCTTACCCCTATGAAAAATTTGGGCAGTTCTCAGGTGAAATTATCTCTTTATCGCGTGTTCCAGCGACCGACAGTGAAATGATGAGCTATAAGGGGAGCTCTCCCGTCACTGGACAACAATCTAAGGAAGCCTACTACAAGACGGTCGTCGCACTGCGCGATCAAGTTTTGAATTTCGAAGATCGACATTTACCTATAGGTAATGGTATGTCTGCTGAAGTGACGTTATTTCTAGAGAAGCGCCCGCTTTATCAATGGATTCTTTCACCTTATTACGATATTAAACGCAGTCTAGGAGGGCCGATTCATGGATGAAGTTCGCCACTTTTTTAATCAGTTGTGTCAGCAGCTCCAGTTCGGTTTTCTTAGAAAAGTCCCGCAAGTTTTACAAACAGAAGCTGCCGAATGTGGTCTTGCCTGTATTGTAATGGTCTGTCGTTACTTTGGGATGAATATTGATTTACTCAATTTACGCCAAAAGTTTGGCCTCTCTACACAAGGAGCAAGCTTAGCGACACTGGTGCATATCGGTAGCCAGCTCAATCTGCAAACACGTGCATTATCGCTGGATTTAGAGGAGGTTAGTCAGCTTAGGCGACCTTGCTTGCTACATTGGGACATGAATCATTTTGTGGTATTGGTAAAAGTAAGTAGGAATAAATTTACTATTCACGACCCTGCATTTGGGCGGCGAGTGGTGAGCTTGCAGGAGATGTCTCAGCATTTTACCGGAATTGCGTTAGAGCTCTGGCCTGATAGCGAATTTAAACCGGTCAAAGTACGTTCGCGTATTAGTTTCTTGGGTTTATTGAAAAATATATCAGGCCTACCTAGCGTACTCGCTAAAATCTTTGCGCTAACGATCTTAGTCGAGGCCGTTAATATCGCGATCCCAATAGGGACTCAGTTGGTTATGGACCACGTGATCATCGCGAGAGACAGAGATCTTTTAATGCTAATCTGCCTTGGATTAGTCAGCTTCATCTTATTTCGTACCTTTATCAGTATGCTACGAAGTTGGACATCATTAGTTATGCAGTCGCTGATCGATGTGCAATGGAAAACCGGCTTGATGGATCATTTGTTACGTTTACCATTAAGTTACTTCGAGAAACGTAAATTAGGTGATATTCAATCTCGGTTTAGATCACTCGCCACCATCCGTGAAACACTGACATCGAGTATTATCTCGGGCACTATCGATTTTCTAATGGTGATTAGTGTCTCGATAATGATGTTTATGTATGGCGGATGGTTATATTTTATCGTGTTAGCATTCACCCTGCTTTATGTCATCCTACGTTTAGCGACTTACCACCGCTACCGACAGGCGCAGGAAGAACAGATCGTCAAAGATGCGCGTGCCAGTTCGCATTTTATGGAAACCTTATATGGTATCGCCACCCTAAAGGTCTTAGGATTAAATAAAACCCGTTCACGCTATTGGCTCAACCTTAATATTGAAACGACCAATGCGGTCATCCGTATGACGCGTTTAGATATGCTTTTTGGCGGTATAAACTCGCTTATTAATACTCTGGATCAGGTACTGATACTTTGGTTAGGCGCAGCGATGGTTATCGATGGTCATATGACCTTAGGGATGTTCGTCGCGTTTAATGCTTACCGTGGGCAATTCTCTGAACGTGCTTCGGCTATTATCGATATGCTACTCGAACTCAGGATACTTAGCCTACATAACGAAAGGTTGGCGGATATTATCTATCAAGAACCGGAACCTCAACTGAGTGTAAAACGCTTATGCCAGCATGATGAAGCGGCCAGATTCGAAGTAGAAAATATTAGTTATCAGTACGATAAATTATCGCCTCCAATCCTTTTACACCGTTCCTTCAATATTGAACGCGGAGAAAGCGTTGCCATTGTTGGACCCTCCGGGGTAGGGAAGACTACATTAATAAAGTTAATGTGTGGCTTGCTGAAACCAGATAGCGGCACTATTCGCTTCAATGGACTGGATATTTATCAAGTGGGCCTGAATAACTTTAGGGAAGTGATTTCCTGCGTACTTCAAGAGGATAAATTATTTTCTGGATCGATTGCTGAAAATATTACGGGATTCGGCGAAGACAATAATCGGGAGCGTATTATTGAATGTGCGAGTATGGCAAATTTGCATGAAGAGATTGTTAGTATGCCAATGGGCTATGAAACCTTAGTCAGTGAGCTGGGCGGCAGCCTATCTGGCGGTCAAAAACAACGTCTGCTGATTGCTCGCGCGCTTTATCGAAGACCCGCAATACTCTTTTTAGATGAAGCGACCAGCCATTTGGACTTAGAGAATGAGTCAGCGGTTAATGCAGCGATTCGATCATTAAATATTACACGGATCTTTATAGCCCATCGACCTTCGACGATTGCTACAGCCGATCGCATTATCGATCTGACCCCGCAAACTTAGCGAGATAAAATGTAAAGTTTGTATGGATATTAGCCTGCCTGCCGGAATAAAAGGTATGATTCGAAGCATCATCATTTATAAGGAATTATCGATGGGTTTCTATTGGATATGGCTCGGTGTTGCAGCAATTTTTGCAATAATCGAATTTTGTACCGTGACCTTCTTTGGACTATGGATGGCAATTGCAGCATTGGTTCCAGCAATTGTCTTCTACTTTTGTCCTCACCTTTCCGTGGTAATGCAACTCTTAATTTGGGCACTATCTTCGCTGGTTTGCGCCTTTATCTGGGTAAAATGGATAAGAAGCAAACCTACCGTGCATATTGAAAGTAAATTAGTCGGAAGTGAAGGTGTTCTTGCCGAGGCCCTACAACCTGGACAATTGGGGACCTTGCTGCTTAGTCGTCCAATTCAGGGAAAGCAGGAGTGGATATGTTGTAGTGAGTACCCACTGGCAAGGCAAACCCGTGTGACTGCCATTGCAATAATTGAAGACGATATCGTCAAAGTCCAAGCCAGTTCATCATTAAAAGAGGGAACAAAATGATCATTACTCCAGGAATTATTGTCGCTATCCTACTGGTTTTATTAGTGGTGGTGACTTTCTTAAAATGTGTACGGATAGTGCCGCAAGCTGACCAGTGGATTGTCGAACGTTTGGGAAAATACCATACTACGCTGAATCCCGGCCTTAATATTCTCATTCCTTTTATTGATGCGGTAGCCTACCGTATGTCCGCAAAAGATCAGATGTTTGAGGTAAAGGGTATTGAAGGTATTACTCGTGACAACGCTACCGTGGGAGTAAATGCTATTTGCTTTATCCGTATCGCCGATCCGGCGAAAGCAGCTTACGGTGTCGATAGCTACAGTGCAGCGGTACAGAACTTGGTGATGACGACCATTCGTAATGCGGTAGGGGGGATGAACCTCGATGACACCTTATCTAATCGCGACCAATTAGCGATTACGCTTCGTGCGAATATGGAAGAACAGATGAGTGACTGGGGACTTATCCTCAAGGCAGTCGATATTCAAGATATTACCCCTTCTGAGTCGATGCGTAAGTCGATGGAGCAGCAAGCGGCGGCTGAGCGTGAACGTAAAGCAACTGAAACACGTGCCGAGGGTAATAAAAATGCCGCTATTCGTGAAGCGGAAGGTAAGAAACAAGCGATGATCTTGGATGCTGAAGCAAAATTAGAGTCGTCCAGAAGAGAAGCAGAAGCCTTGGAAACCTTAGCTGAAGGGCAACGTAAAGCAACTTCACAGCTTTCCCAGGCTTTATCCGAAGCGGGTGGTGAAAAAGCAATGACCTTCCAGCTGGCCAATAACTATGTCACATCGTTATCTAAATTAGCCGCAAGCGATAATAGTAAAGTTGTTGCTATGCCGGCCGACCTTGCGCAATCAGTCGGCGGTTTGCTGAATGCTGGCGTATTAATGGGTATTAGCCAAGAGACGAAGACGCACTAACAGGGTGGGCACAGAAAGGCTGTGCCCATTTTATTTCTATTTCCCTATACAGAAACTGGAAAAAATTCTGCCAAGCAGATCATCGGAAGTAAATTCACCGGTAATTTCACTTAACGCGCTTTGCGCCACCCGTAGTTCTTCTGCTAACAGTTCCCCTGCGCGCGCATCCAGCAATTGTGATTTTCCTTGTAGTAGGTGAGTACCTGCTAACTCTAGAGCCTCAAGGTGTCGGCGTCTTGCAATGAAACCCCCTTCAGTATTGCCAGCAAAGCCCATGCTCTTTTTGAGATAATCGCGCAACGAATCAATCCCCGACCCTTCACGAGCTGAAAGACGGATCAGGAGATTACCCTCCACGTCAGATAGCCCTGCGGTTTCGCCAGTAATATCCGCCTTATTCCTGACGACAATCACGGGGATAGATGTTGGTAGGCGAGCGATAAAATCGGGCCAGATCGCTGCCGCATTAGTTGCTTCAGTGGTCGTGCTATCGACCATAAATAAGACGCAATCAGCTTGGTCTATCTCCTGCCACGCACGTTCAATACCAATACGTTCTACTTCATCACTTGCCTCGCGTAACCCTGCGGTATCAATGATGTGTAACGGCATGCCATCAATATGGATATGTTCACGTAAGACGTCACGGGTAGTTCCCGCTATATCGGTTACGATAGCGGCTTCTCTACCGGCGAGGGCGTTGAGTAAACTTGATTTCCCTGCATTCGGACGACCGGCAATAACGACCTTCATACCTTCGCGTAGTAAACTGCCTTGGCGCGCCTCTTGGCGAACCGTATCTAAGTCGCTAATCACGGCGTTTAGCTGCGCCTCTATTTTACCGTCAGAGAGAAAATCGATCTCTTCATCAGGAAAATCAATCGCCGCTTCAACATAAATACGTAGATGTGTTAGTGCTTCCACAAGATGATTGATGCGCTCGGAAAACACACCTTGTAAAGAATTAACGGCAGAGCGGGCGGCTTGCTCTGAACTGGCATCAATCAGATCAGCAATGGCTTCCGCTTGAGCGAGGTCGAGTTTATCGTTAAGGAATGCGCGCTCTGAAAACTCTCCCGGTTTAGCAATACGGACTGCATTGATTGCTAGGATACGTTTAAGTAAGAGATCGAGAATAACGGGTCCGCCATGGCCCTGAAGTTCTAGTACATCCTCGCCCGTAAAGGAGTGCGGGTTTGGAAACCATAAAGCGATGCCTTGATCGAGCACTGTACCATCGGTATCGTTGAATGCGAGGTACTCTGCAGTTCGAGGTTTAGGTAATTTTCCTAATAAACCCTGAGCAACGTCGGCTGCTGCTGGGCCTGATATTCTCAATATCCCAACACCGCCACGGCCGGGAGGGGTTGCTTGGGCGACGATCGTATCGTTATGGCTCATGATATTCTCTCTAGCATAAAAAAGGCGGTCATAATGACCGCCTAAGTATAACGCGATTTAGCTTAATACGGGATTAGCCTTTTTTCTTACGGCTATGTAGTCCACGTTTCTCTAATCCACGGTAAATCAGTTGTTGTTGCAGGATCGTCACGAGGTTACTGACGATGTAGTACAGCACCAGACCTGATGGGAACCACAAGAAGAAGACAGTGAAGATGACAGGCATAAACGTCATAATCTTCTGCTGCATTGGATCAGTAACAGTTGTCGGAGACATCTTCTGAATGAAGAACATCGTAACACCCATTAAGATCGGCAGTATATAGTATGGGTCTTGTGCACTTAAGTCATGGATCCATAATGCAAAAGGTGCATGACGTAGTTCAATAGATCCCATCAGCATGTAGTAAAGTGCTAAGAAGATTGGCATTTGGATTAACAGAGGAAGACATCCACCCAGCGGGTTAACTTTCTCTGCTTTATACAGCGCCATCATTTCTTGGCTTACTCGTTGCTTATCTTCACCGTGGCGCTCACGCATAGCTTGGATTTTAGGCTGTAGCATACGCATCTTAGCCATTGACGTGTATTGTGCCTTGGTCAATGGATACATGATGCCGCGAACGATAAACGTAATAACGATAATGGAGAAGCCCCAGTTACCGATGAAGCTATGTAGGAATTTCAGCAGCTTGAACAGGGGTTGAGAGATAAACCACAACCAACCATAATCAACCGTCAAGTCCAAGTGTGGTGCGGCAGCAGCCATTTGATCTTGAATTTCAGGACCGACCCATAATGTGGCTTTTAAGTCTTGTTGCTGACCTGCAGCGACGGTAACAGGCGTCGACTTATACCCTACAGCGGCTAAGTTGTCGCTTAGCTTCGTGGTATAGAACGTGTTATTACCGGCAGTGTGAGGGATCCATGCAGTAGCGAAATATTGCTGTAACATCGCCACCCAACCGTTGCTGGTAGTGGTGTTCAGATTCTTATCTTCAGCAATGGTATCGAACTTATATTTTTCATACTTTTCATCATTCGTGGAATAGGCAGCACCACGGAAAGTATGTAAAGCAAAGTTGCTGCTACCTGTATCACGCGCTTTCGGCAGAGTAATAGTTTGCTTTAATTGCCCAAACATCGCTAATGATAGAGGCTGTTGAGTGACGTTATTCACGTTATAGTCAACATTTACCGCATAGCCGCCACGCTTGAACACGAATGTCTTGGTA
>DWRH01000024.1:0-47266 GCA_022318365.1 Anthoptus insignis
TGTAAGTATTTATTTAAAGCCACTGTGACCTATAGAAAACTAAACAAATGATAACAAATACTATATAAAAAAAGTTCATCTGTCTCTATTGGCTAGATTCATTACTATTTATTGAACCTACATTTCAAGCTTACTGCTGAAGGAAATACAAAAACGCCTGGCACATAAGGATTAGCAAACAAAAAAGAAAACGTGTGACCTCACTCCACACCTCTGTTTATTCATACAAATTGTAAACCAACGAAGAGCACTAACCCCTCCGTCATCGTTAAGGGACCTACGTTCATAAATAAATACATAGTTTGAGTAATAACATCAGAGTTCTCTACATTAGATTACACAAAGTTTTGCCATGTTAGCACATTAATTTGCATTTCGGTTCAAAGGCTTAAGTAGGGTTTTGAAGTTTCTTTGATCACCCGTTTTTGCCGCGTTTTAATTAATTACACTAAAAACTTTGTTTACAAAACAGTTTTTGCCGAAGGAAAACTAACAACGTAACGTGTAGAAGCGTAACATCTCATAGATAAGATGAGACATTTTTTAATTTTTTATCAGAGGAATAGATTAAAATCACTCACCCTAAATAAGTTTTAGTCTGGACACACAGGAAACTAAAGACAAAACGAAAGCGCAACCTACAGTACTCTACGTCTAACTGAAGCGAAAGTGAAATAAAAATTCTAGGATATCTGAAATGACCAGAGCGTACGGCAAATATTTAGTGCAAGCATCCGTCATTCGAGTAATAATTGGGTATTTTTAAAGCTCATTGAGGATCAGGTGTGCGACCATCCGCGCAATCTGGATGACGAGCAGCTAAGAAGGCTTCGGGATACAGGCGGCGTTATCCAGATTACCGCCATGTCCACTTTTCTAAAGCCGAAAAGCCAGGGAAGAGCGACTGTCGATGATCTGGCAGGCCATGTACGTTACGTTGCCGATCGTATCGGGATCAATCATGTAGGCGTTTCTTCCGATTTTGATGGCGGTGGCCAGATAGAGGGCTGGGCCGATGCGGCGCAATCATACGGTGTTACTGAAGCGCTGCTTCGGGCGGGATTTGGTGAAGACGACCTCCCGGCCATCTGGGGCGGGAATTTCCTGCGCGTTATGCAGCAGTCAGAGACAGCCTGAGTGGAACTTCGAACAAAACAGGATCGTTCAGTCCGCCGAGAGACAAAATTTGTCCACTTTTATGCCCGTTGCGGGATTGACACCCTGTGATTCCAATGTCTTGTCGCTGTTTCTTCCATACGGATTGGTGCAACGGTTGATAGCGACGGTACCTTCTCTGTAACGTTGACGACAGCCCAAACCAATGGACAGGTACTGAGCGTTGCAGCTTCCGATACGGCGGGTAACACCTCCATTGCAACATCTGTTACTGCACAAGACACTACTGCGCCAGCAGCACCGACCGATGTTGTGTTAAGCGATGATGGGGTGACCGTTACAGGTAAAGGTGAGGTCGGATCGATTATCACTGTTACCAATGCAAATGGTAAAGCGCTCGGAATCGGTAAAGTGGACAGCGATGGAACCTTCTCTGTCACGTTAGACGCTGCACAAACGAATGGTCAGACAATCGGCGTTGTAGCTTCCGATACATCAGGGAATACTTCCGAAGCAGTTTCCTTAACGGCTAAAGATACTACGGCACCAAATGAACCTACTGATCTGGTGGTAGATGACAGTGCTTTAACGCTATCAGGTAAAGGTGAGGAAGGAACGAGCGTTAAAGTTTACGACAGCAACGGTAATGTTGTGGCCAGTGGGACAGTCAATGACGATGGAACCTTTGAGGTCAAATTACCGGAAGGACTCTCAGTCAATCAAGATCTATCAGTGACGCTTACTGACTCGTCGAACAATGAATCAGATAAGGGAACAATCACTTATTCAGATAACGGTGGAACAGGAACAGACGATCAGCTTATAGCTAATGCCGATACGCATACCGCTACAGTTACAGCGGTTCAAGATAATCTTACAGGCACATCAGGAAACATCGTTCAAGCGATAGGGTTGACCGCACTCAGTGTGGTCGATGTATCACTCTTCTCGTCCAACACCTTTAAGTTCACGGTGAATGACAATACATCGGAAGACGTCACATTGGATGTGAGCGGTAGCGTGGCATTAAGCGCAGTCGCGGGACTAACGTCGCTGCTTACACTGTTAGGTTTAAATAACTTTAGTGCAGACCTATCGGTAATTGATACGCGCACGGGCGAAGTGGTTCAAACGATCTCTAACGTTATTTCGATTAACTCTGGACTGGTCAGCCTTACCTACAGTGGTTCAGTCTATATTCAGGGCTTGACCTCTGGGACCTATACGGTCGCCGTCTCGTCCGCTAACTCATCTTCCGTAGTAGGACGTTTATTATCCTTGTTGGTGAGCGCAAATGTTGGGACAGTATTGAGCGTCGATATTACCGATTCTGTGCAGTATGTGTTCGGTGAAACTAGCGGGAATGTGTTGAGCTCAGATACTGCGGGAGACGTTGCAGATACGGGAACCAGTATTCATGTAACGAGTGTGGTAGCCGATAGTGTCGATGGTGCTAGTGCGGTCACTGTGGCAAGTAGTGGGTCAACCACTATTACTGGGGAGTACGGTGTTCTTACTATCGCCGCGGATGGTAGCTATAGCTATCAACCGACCAGTACGACGAGCGATATCGGTAAGTCGGATATCTTTACTTATACCATTACCAATGTATCAGGTCAGACTGCAACGGCGACCTTAACTATTGTAGTGGCCGGGACTCACTCTGTTGCGGTAGATGATACGGTTGATTTGTCGGATACCACAGTATTAGGTGCTGGAGTGGCACAGACGTATACAACCACTCAACAAGGTAATGGGTGGGCACTGACGACGAAAGCAGGGACAGGTGGTTTAATCTCCGTTCCATCGTCGGTAACGACCGCAGCAACGGCAGTTGCAGCGTTTACTGTCGCAAACCACACGCTGCTACAGAACGGTAGCCTCACGCTATCGTACAATCAGCAAGTTGGGGTGAGCAAAGACCTTACCGGTACAGTCACCATCTATAAGTTAACGACTGATGCCAACGGAGCGACCATCTCGTCGCAAATTGCTACCGGCAACCTAGATTTACACTCGGTTCTAGGGGTTGGCTCTTCAACCTATACGTTATCATTGGCCGGTTATTCCTTAACTGAGGGGAATTATTCGATATCTGTTGCGTATAACGAGAAAATAACTGGCTTAGGTACGTTTACCACTACGTTAACGCCAGTATTATCAGGCACAACTGTCGATACCAGTCATCACTACACGACCTCTGAAACCGCGACGGGTAATATCCTAGACGGCACCGACTCGGATAGCGTGGCCGATACCTTCGGCAGTCAATATCAATCCTTTACCATAACGGGTAATAACGCTTCAGGTACTTCAGTCTCGTATACGGTGAGCGGTGGCGATAAATCGATCACCGGTGCGAGCGGTAGTGCGGTGAGTGGTGATTCGGTCACGCTGTACGGTAAGTATGGAACTTTAGCGTTATCTAACGACGGTTCTTATACCTATACCTTAAAAGCTGGAGTCGATACTTCGACTATTACCTCTAAGGAGACATTCAGTTACTCATTGAACGACAGTGATGGCACTTCATCGACCGCTAATTTGACCATTGATTTGCATCCGGTGATTACGGGTAGCGCCAATGCCGATACGATCAGTAGCACGGCGTATGACGATACCTTCACTACAGGGAGTGGTGCCGATACCGTGATGTATAAACTACTGGCTGATGACAGTACCGGAGGAAATGGTAGTGATACTTGGACCGATTTCTCTGTGAGTAATGGCGACCATATCGATGTTTCAGCACTACTGGTCGGTTGGGATGGCGAGTCGAGTACCTTAGGGAACTACGTTTCTGTCAGCCATACCGACGGCAATACTGTCGTCTCGATTGACCGTGATGGAACCGGCAGTGCTTACAGTTCAACAACCTTGGTCACACTGGAAAATGTCAACGTCACGCTCGATGAGCTGATCGACCACAATTCATCATCATAATAATTAAGCGGGAGGCAACTCCCGCTTTTTTACGTCTGGAATAAGAGAAAAGTTTTACTATTGGCGCAAGAGAGTTGTTTTATGAAGAAATTTTGCTTGATCACCTTAAGTCATTTAGTGGTACGGGGAGTGTTGGGGATCAGCATCATCGCTAGCATGCCGACGATGGCGGATGAGTCGATCATCAGTGCGCAACAGATGATTGGCGAGGAGAATCTTCCGGATTTATACAGCGTCACACCGAATGGCTCGGTACATAACGGTCAACCACTGGATATGTCCGATGCGGTGGCGATGGCGGTTAATTGGCATCCTTCCATCACGCAAGAAGTTGGTAAGTTATTTGAGCAATCGGCCAATGTCGATGTCGCCAAAGCAAAGTACTATCCACAAGTGAATGCTGGGGTAAACAATGGCTACAGTAACACTTACACCAATAAAGGGTATTCCCCCTCGATCGATATCTCTCTTTCTCAGATGTTGTACGACTTCGGTAAGGTGTCCAGCTCTGTTCGTGCAGCCAACGCTGCGGTCGCTCAGCAGCAAGCCGAAGTAATGCTCACCATCGATCAAGTTGCCCATGATACGGCCTCGGCGGTCGTTCAAGTCCAAGGTTATCAGCAGCTGGTCACTATGGCGACTCAACAGCTCGACTCTCTAAAGCAGATTGGAGACTTAATTCGGCAGCGTAACACTGAGGGAGCCAGTCCCCTATCAGATGTCGTGCAAACTGATACCCGTATTGAAGGAGCGCAAGCAACCTTAATGCAATATCAAGCCTCTTTACAGCGCTGGCAGGCGACCCTGGCGACCTATATTGGCGTGGAGGGGGTCAATCGCGTCACGCAAGATGTGCCTGAATCGCTAACACAAGCCTGCGCAGTACAGCATCCAGATTATAAGTTAATCCCATCAGTACTGGCTGCATGGGCGGGGGCAAACCAAGCACAAGCTAATGTCGATAATGCTAATGCCCAAATGATGCCGACGATCTCCTTGGAACCTGAAGTGACCCACTATTTGAACGATCACTACTCGGGAAGTAGCGAGTTGGATAAGACCCAGTATACCGCATCAATTCGTATGCAAATGCCGCTCTATCAAGGCGGGGGATTAAGTGCTTCGCGCGCGGCGGCAGAGCAAGCCTTATCGGCTGCCAATGCGGCGATAAAAGCCGCACAGTTAGAAGCCTACCAAAAATTAGCCACCTCTCAAGATGAAGCCACTAACTTAGGCCAAACCTTAGTAATCCAACAGCGGCAACAGGCGCTGGGCGAGAAAACCTTGGGGCTTTATCAAGACCAATATTTGCAACTCGGCACACGTCCCTTACTGGATCTATTAAACGTCGACCAGGAGATATTCCAAGCCAAGTTCAGCCAAGCTCAAACATTGGCACAACTCAACAGTTTACAGCTCGATTGCCTATTCAGCACTGGCATGATGCGTTCTGTATTCCGTCTCAATAACCGCCGAATTCAGGGAGTCGATATTCGCCCATGATTAAAAAAAATACGCAAGCTGGACGCGATGAATGGGTCGATGCTATCACGCTCATCGCTAGACACTATCGACAATCCTTTTCCCCCGGTGCGCTGGATGCCACAGTACCCTGGTTAACTGAACAAAGTCTCCAAACCAAGTTACAGCACCTTTCCCGGTTAGCAGGATTAAAATTCACTCTGCTGGATCAATCAGAAAAGCTTATCTCTGGACTTCGCTTACCGCTAACCGCCTCTCTTAAAAATGGCTCGGTTGTGGTTATCGAAAGCTTCGATGGGCAAGATCGCGTCGGTGTACGTTTTATGGAAGAGGGCGGTTTGGTAAGTCAGATAAGCGTGACCGAACTGTTGGAACAAACTGAATGGGTTGTTGCTTTTCGTCCTATCGCGCCGGTTAAAGATAGCCGTACCACCCAATACTTTTCAACCTATACACCCGATTGGTTGAAAAAGTTGATTATTAAAGATTTAAAACCTTATTTGCATGTGATGGTTGCATCCTTTGTGATCAACTTACTGGCGCTCTCGGGGATTTTATTCTCGATGCAGGTCTACGATCGGGTTATACCGGCACAATCTTATCCTACCCTTTATGTCCTATTTGGTGGGGTGCTGATCTCAGTGATCTTTATGTTTATCTTAAAGCTAGCACGGGGTCATATTACGGATCTACTGGCGAAGCGTGCCGATATCCGGGTCTCAGATCGAGTATTTGGTCATGCCTTACGCTTAAAAAATTCAGCTATTCCCCGTTCGACGGGAAGTTTTATTGCTCAAGTCCGTGAGATCGAGCAAATCCGTGAGATGGTAACCTCGCGTACCGTTTCAGTACTGGTCGACCTGCCGTTCTTTTTATTGTTCCAGCTAGTGCTAGTGATTGTTTCGCCATGGTTGAGTTGGATTGCACCCATAGCGGTGATTATTATGCTGGTACCGGGGCTGCTTTATCAGAAAAAACTGGCCCGCCTCGCCCAGCAGAATCTACAAGAGGCTACGCTGCGTAACGCTATTCTGGTGGAAAGCTTACAGGGGATCCAAGATATCAAGTTGATGCAGGCGGAGAGTCGCTTTCTTCAGCAATGGAACAGCTATATCAGTATTACCGCGGAATCTGGGGTAAAAACTCGCGAATTAACTCATGGCCTAGTCGCTTGGGGGACAACAGTTCAAAGTTTGGTCTACGCGGCAGTAGTTGTGGTCGGTGCACCGCTGGTGATCAGCGGCGATATTACCACGGGTGCCATGGTCGCAGCCTCTATGCTCTCGACACGAATGATCGCGCCAATGACAGCGCTTTGCGGAGTACTCGCCCGTTGGCAGCAAGTTAAAGTAGCGAAACATAGCCTGGACCAACTGATGGCACTGCCTGTCGAAGATCATCCGGATGAGATGAAGGTCCACCGAGCACTACTTCACGGCAACTATGAGCTGCAGCAAGCTACCTTTAGCTACGGCCAAGAGAGTGAAGCAATCCCTCTGCAAGTGAATAAGTTATCCATTACCGCCGGCGAAAAGATTGCGTTATTAGGCCGGATGGGGGCAGGGAAATCGACGTTATTACAAGCATTGAGTGGCAACCTGGAGAAAGTCTCCGGTCAGGTACGACTTGACGATCTAAGTTTAGAACATATCGATATGGCAGATATGCGCAGAAATATTGGTTTACTCACCCAGGAAGCCCGCCTATTTCATGGCACCATCCGCGACAATCTACTCCTTGGGCGACCTACCAGTGATGATGAAGAAATCTTCGACGTCTTAACCCTTACTGGCGCGATCGATTTCGTACGACAACTCCCTTTAGGTTTAGAGCATCCGATTATGGAAGGGGGGACGGGACTTTCTGGGGGGCAACGGCAATCATTATTGTTATCACGTACGCTATTACGTGACCCTAATATCGTGCTATTAGACGAACCTACGGCATCGTTCGATGAACCGTCCGAAAAACAGTTTATCGAGCGGTTAGAAAAATGGATTGGTCATCGTACTCTTATTATAGCCACGCATCGTGCTGCCATCCTAGCGCTCACCGAACGTGTTATCGTCTTAAAAGAGGGGCGGATCGCTATGGATACCTCGCGTGAAGAGTTGTTCAAAACCAAAGGGAAAGAGACAAGCCCTCAAGGAGCGACGCAATGAGCCAATCATCAACCTCTAATAAAGGCTATTCACCCTACGATCCCACCGAAATATTGAGTGGTGGCGAGATGGATGAAGCGCATATTGTGAAGTCGGCTTATCTCATTGCGATTCTTGCGATCTTAGTGATTATCTTCGGTATCTGGGCTTGGTTTGGTCAGGTCGATGAAGTCTCGACTGGGACAGGAAAGGTGATACCGAGTTCTCGCGAGCAAGTATTGCAATCTCTCGATGGTGGGATCCTGACTGAATTGCCGGTACAAGAAGGTCAGCGCGTAAAGTTGGGACAGGTGGTTGCACGGTTAGATCCAACGCGTAGCGAGTCTAATGTTGGAGAGAGTCAAGCGAAATACCGCGCCTCACTCGCTGCGAGTAGTCGTTTGAATGCCGAGGTTAATAATCGCCCACTGGTCTTTCCGGCGAGCTTACAGTCTTATCCTGACCTGTTAGCGGCTGAAACGCACCTCTATCAAAGCCGCCGTGATCAGTTAACGCAATCGATGAGACAACTGCAAGACTCCATGTCGTTGATCAATCGTGAATTAACCATCACGCAACGCTTGGCAAAAACGGGTGCTGCCAGCAGTGTAGAAGTGCTAAGGCTTCAGCAGCAGCAATCGGATATCGCGCTTAAAATTACTGACCTGAAAACACATTACTATGTTGATGCACGAGAAGAACTTGCCAAAGCAAACGCTGATGTTGCGTCGTTGGCCGAAGTGGTTCGAGGGCGTAGCGATAGCGTGAGTCGATTAACGATCCGCTCACCGGTCCAGGGAATCGTAAAAAATATTAAAGTGACGACTATCGGTGGGGTTATTGCGCCAAACGGCGAATTGATGGAGATTGTACCGGTCGATGACCGCTTATTAATTGAGGCACGGATTTCGCCGCGAGATATTGCTTTTATTCATCCAGGGCAGAAAGCCATGGTGAAAATTACGGCTTATGATTACGCCATCTATGGCGGTTTACCCGGTGTGGTGGAAACGATTTCACCCGATACTATACAAGATGAGCAGAAGCCAGAAATTTATTATTACCGCGTTTATATTCGTACTGACCACGATTCACTGGTCAATAAACGCGGTAAACATTTTGCGATTAGCCCTGGGATGATCGCTACTGTCGATATTAAAACCGGTGAAAGGACAGTAATGGATTATTTAATCAAGCCTTTCAACCGAGCAAGAGAAGCCCTGCGCGAACGTTAATCGATCTGCCAAACTTTAAAGGAAACGCTAAACATGGCATTAAGTGACTTATTACAGCAGGCCCATTTTGAAATGATGAGCGTAAATGCGCCCGAGCACGTCGCGCCTCATCCTGCTTGCATACTCTTCTTTAGTCTTTGCGATGGGAAACAGCGCGCATACACTCATATTTCGACAGGGAAGACTTTCAATCAAGCTTGGACATCGGGTTCGCAATGCATTCAGCGTTACCGACAACAGCACGATCTACAAGTCTGTTGGTTGCGTGTCGAACGGGTTGATCATATCGAAGAGATGAGCTGGGCAGCTTTACAAGACAAGCTGAGCAAGACCAAGCGTAACTATTTCCGTTTCGGACTCAGTTTCGATCCTGATTTCACGCATGCCATGCTCGAATATGAGTTAGCGGCAAATGCCATTTTGTATGACGGTAAGATCGGGGTGGCCACCCCCAATTCGACGAATCTCGAAAGCTTTGCTCAACGCCGATTCTCCTGCTCGCTAGCCTGGCCATCAGAGGGGCAGCAGAAGATTTGGCGTTTTAAAACCCAGGCAGTATTTTGCGATAATACTGGAGCTAAAACTATTGAACGCGAGGGCAAAGAGTCAGGCTTCCGAAAGATAGAAGAGCCTTGGCAAGCCTATGTACCGAAGCTTATCGCTCACTCTGCCAACTATCTCGCTTCGCAAATCAAATCTAGCGGCGAGTACCACTATGGTTGGTTCCCCTGTTTCGACCGCAAAATAAAATCCTATAATGCGCTGCGTCATGCCAGTTCAACTTATGCCCTGATTGAGGGATGGGAAGTGACTCAACAGCCACAACAGCGGCAAGCGATTGATCGGGCCTTAGCGTATCTAACCGATGAGCTTATCCAATATAAAACCTTGGCGGATGGTCGACGGGCGGCTTTTTTAGTCGATGTCGGCGATGAGATAAAGCTAGGGGGGAATGCAGTCAGTATCTTAGCCTATGCAAAATACACTGAAGTCACTGGTGATAGGCGCTATCTACCGCTGATGGAAGCTTTGGCCGAAGGGATATTGCTGATGCAGGATAAGCAAGGGAAATTCGTCCACGTGTTGAACAGCCATGATCTGTCGGTAAAGGAGCCGTTCCGGATTATTTATTACGACGGCGAGGCCGCTTTTGCATTGATGCGTCTTTATAAGTTCTCACCCAAGGCGCAGTGGATTGAGAGTGTTGAGCGGGCATTTGACTATTTTATCGAGAATAAGCATTGGCAGTGCCATGACCATTGGCTCAGCTATTGTGTTAACGAGTTAACGCTTTATCGGCCTCTCGATAAATATTTTAAGTTTGGCTTAGACAATGTGCGTGATCACCTAGATTTCGTTCGTCACCGCGTCACGACCTATCCAACGTTACTTGAGTTAATGATGGCGGCGAATGCGATGATAAATCGTATTCAATCCTCTACTGAACACCAGCATTTATTGAATGACTTTCCGCTTCAGCAATTTACCGACGCATTGGAATATCGTGCGCGCTATCTACTCAATGGATTTTTCTGGCCAGAACTGGCGATGTTTTTTAAAAATCCCGCAAGGATCGTCAATAGTTTCTTTATTCGCCACCATAGCTATCGGGTTCGGATTGATGATGTCGAGCATTATCTCTCAGGGTATGTCGCTTACGCTAAGTATTACAATCAACTAAAACAGCCATCGTTGGTCAGTGCAAAAAAGCCTGACTCCCACTCTCGTACCCCAGTATTTCTATTAGAAAACTTACGTGAAGTGGGAAATGGTATTGAAGTCGCTGCTCTGCGTCGAGCCACCTTGTTTCGCGAGCAGCTACAGGTAACACCGTGGATTGTGACACTGCAATATAATGCATCGCTCATCACCACACTTAATCACCTGCGCGAGCGAGGACGACTTGCCGGAGACGTTCCGGTTAAAAACCTCTACTTCGGAATGATTGAGTGTTTCCAACGTGGAAAAATTAAGGCACTGCCCGCTTTCGATGGCAAATATAAACAGCAGGTTGAAGTCAGCGAGACCTGCCCTCTAGGTAAAAGAAGCTATCAGCTTGAGCAAGGGAAAGTAAAAATTGATGATTTCATTGACCAAGCTGGAAACGTATTACTGCGCAGGCATTGGCATGTCCATAATGAGTTGTGGCAGCTTACCCATATCGAAGTCCATGATCAGCAGCAGCGGCTTTTCGCGACTGAAGAACAGTTCGCCACATGGGCGTTAGAGACGCAGCTCCCGCCAGCAGAAAGTTGGCATTTTATTATTGATAAGAACCGGGCGTGGCGAGATTTTGTCTTATCTAGACCGAGTGAAAGAATGGACTGTTATCTCTCAGCGGTGATCCACTCTTCACACCTGCTAGACAATGGTCAGATAAAAATGACTTATCGGCACCTTCTTGAGTCCCCCGACTGTGTCAATAAGTTAATTATCTTAACGCAGGAACAGTACCAAGACTTGCGCACACTGGGGATACCAGCTGAATCCATGCAGGTGATTCCCAACCACTTGGACAGGGCGATTCTCGAGAACAAAATTAACAAAATGCCATCAAAACGAGTAGTTTACTTGGCGCGTTACTCCCCGGAAAAGCAGCATACATTATTGGTCGAGGTATTTGAAAAAGTTCTAAAAGCCGTTCCTGATGCAGAACTCTACACCTACGGGGTGGGAGGGCTACATCAGGCAATCGCTGATCTCGTTAACCAGAAGGGGCTCAATGAATCAGTGAAAATTAATGGTTATACGTCGGATATCGCTGCGGTACATCAACAAGCCTGTTGCGCGGTGCTATGTTCAAATCAGGAGGGCCATCCCCTGTCCGCGATCGAGGCAATGGCCTTCGGTACCCCCTTAGTCAGCTTCGCGACTAAATATGGCCCGCGTGATATTTTGGGTGATAAGCCAGCAGGATTATTAGTCGATGCGGGAGATAAAGAGGCATTGGCCGCAGCGCTCATTCGTCTTCTGCAAGATAGTGAACTGCAAATACAGCTGCAGAGTGGGGCGAAAGCTTGTGCCCTGCGCTATTCGAGTTCGCGTATTGCCGATGCTTGGCAACAGTGGTTACAGACAAGTTATGCTCTACCTGTGTTGCATGAAGAATAGGGTTAAAGGATATGACACGGCACTGTTTTATCATCCGACATGCAGGTCAATCTGAACGGTTAGCCCTATTACTCCCGCAATTTAGGCAATCAACGACGGCGGATTATTACGTATTTGAGGAGCGGTTCACCGATCCTCAGTCGTTGACGCAGCAAATTTCACCTAATCATTGGCAAGTTGGGCGCGATTATTTAGCCGACAATCAATTGCATGCCGTAAAGTATACCGGTTGGCAGTGTGGCGATTATATGGCTTATGCCGCGCGTGATCTTCTTCCCGAGTATGATTATTACTGGATTATGGACGACGATATCGCTATTAACATGCCGCTGGATCGCTTTGTTCATCACACCTCGCAGTTAACGCACGAATGTTTAGCCTGTGAGTTTGCACCGCGTAAAGCGTCATGGATGTGGTACGCCTCCATGGCAAAAGCTTTCCCCGATGCGGTTTACGGAATGTTGTATTGTTTAGTGAGACTATCGGGCTTCGCCATTGACCAGATGAAAGTCCATCGTATTAAGATGCTACCGCAAGGCTCGGGGCGTCTCGATTATCCAAACGACGAAGCATTTACCGGGACAGTATTGATGCATCTAGGGCTAAGTTGTGCGGACTTAAAAAAGGTTTTGCCGGAACTTTTCCAGCCTTATTTTACCTTAACTCGTCCTATTCTATTAGATGAGCTATCTGCGGAGCATACTCAAGGGAAAGTCCTTCATCCGGTGTGTGATACGACACGCTGTTGGCAAAAGATTGCCGCACGAGTCCAGCTGCAGCAATTTGCTTCACTACTCGACCGTTTGTACACCTGTTTCCTCTATTTACCTGAGGCCATTCTAGATCGGTACTACGACCAGCGTTTCGCCGCTTTACTCTCACAAGCGTTTGAAGGGCAGCCTCTGTTAAATTTTT
The DNA here is from genome assembly GCA_022318365.1 of Anthoptus insignis. NCBI lineage: Eukaryota > Metazoa > Arthropoda > Insecta > Lepidoptera > Hesperiidae > Anthoptus > Anthoptus insignis. Next base: position 12,944 of record DWRH01000024.1, read on the forward strand.
CACGCCTGAGCTTAGATTTTCCTCCAGCGAAATTTCCTACCCTATCTCGGTACTGGTTTTACCGCAGTTATATCTTGGTGGTGGAGCTGGAGAGCGAGTGGGGGCGTTACGCGATCGATATTCAGGCAGACCATAAAGTCTTCATCGTGCCGCGTAACAAAAAAGCGAAACAGCGGCTTAAACAATCTATTTTTGGTAACGAAGAGAAACAAGAACTCTATCGGTACGATCGATGGGTATTACCGCAATTAACCACATCACTCTTTTCTGCAAAACAAGGGATTGAGTTAGCGAACTTAAGTATGCTGATACAGAAAATAGATACGCTTATCAACGGACGGTGTGTAGAGGGTACCGCATGCGTAGGCTAATCGCGGTACTATCGCTAATCGTCTCCACTGCCGCGTGGTCGCAGGAGAACAAGGATTTTCTCGCCCCCTCTCCTTGTGTTACGGGTACACAGCTTGCTTCACACACATTACCCGATAAATACCAACAAGGTATTTTCACGCTTTATTATACGACGGTAGGTGATGATGCGTTATCTGACGCCACGCGGCAAAATGCCCATGCACCGCCTTTAAGGATCGTGGATATTGCGCGACAATTACAAGCCGCCCAACAATTTTACGTTAAGGATTTACAGTTACGCTCACCGTTAAAGCAACCCATTTTCCAGCGCGCCAAGCAAATCAGCGTGTTTATTTTAGACTTAAAAGGAAATGGTCGAGCCTTCGATAAAGTGGCGCATGAAACCTTTGCTGACGGTAAGTCGACGCCTTGCGGCTTAAAAATCATGCTCTCTAATCGGCTCGATCCGACGAAAAATCCGACACCCGCCCACGAGCTATTTCACCTTTATCAATATGGATATGCGTTATTTAAACAGCGCTGGTATCTAGAGGGAATGGCGAAATGGATGGAAACTGTTTTTAAACCCGACGAGCCGGTTAGTATCGCCATGAATGCTCCTATCGACTGCACGGCGTGGTATTCACAAAGTTACAATGCCGCTATCTTTTGGCAGGGCCTTGCTAACCATTATTCCAATATTCCCGTCACTCTCGGGCCGATGACCTATTCTAACCAACAACCCGTGTTTAAAAAGCCTGTATTCAACGGTGGTGCGATGGCCGCATCCTTACTCACGGCATTGAGTCAGCAAAGTGGACGTTTGACACAGCAGTATCAGCGCCCAATGCGTGAGTGGAGTGAAAAGCAACAACATCAACCCCAAGATAACGAGACAATTTGCCGGGTGGTCAACCAATTAGTTATGGTAAGACATTAGTGCTTAAGGTTGATTGTTATTGTTCACACTTTGGTGACTGTGTTTGTTCTATAAAAATTTGCTACTTCTGCTGCCTTATTTCTCGGAGATCGGCGATGCGATGTTACTGCCCAGCAACGTCTCCAGTAGAAACTAAGAGTTAACAAAAGGGGGGATGGTATGGAGCGAAAGATCAAAGACTTCCTCGTGAAGCCGCCCTACAACGCTACTCATGGCCCAAGATAAAAATTCTTGAAGTAATTCCGCTAAATATTTTTTCCGACTCAATACAAGTCTAAATCGATTTACCCACGACTTAGTAGCTCGTTAGTACATTGAAACCCTCCAATGATCGTTAGACTGTACTGAAGGATAATGAGCAACCCTCGTATTCGCTACGGACGCAGAGTCGAGGCTTAACGGTCTCCCTTATATCCTATTTTCTTATGAGTTATAACGCTCAGTTATTAGCTACCAGTAAGTAAAACCCTGACAATGGTAGATCATTATTTTTACTTAAGATTGCTAGGGGCGCTCGCGTGGATACCTCGCTGACGGCTAGATTTGCTGAAATACTTTTTACTCATACGCCGACCGAGAAAGAGAGGATCGCCGCATGCCGGGGAATCAAAGACTTCTTAGCGAGCACGCTGCCTGTGCTAGTCGATTCAGCTGCGGATGAAGGGAAGCAAGCTGTGCTGGCTATCTTCCCAGCCGAAGCATCAGCGGAAAATACTGCATTGAAGCTGGGGTATTTCAGCCACGCGCTGGATTATGACGATTATCATGCGGCGTTTCGTGGGCATCCTTCTACCGTCATCTTGTCGAGTTTATTCGCCTTGAGCCATACCTTGCGTCGTTATCACCTAAACGACTTTCTCGACGCCTATATTATTGGTGTCGAGGTAGCAGGCCGTTTAGGACGCGCGGTAGGTACACGCCATTACAGCATGGGCCTACACAGTACGGCGACCCTAGGGCCGCTCGCTGCGACCGCGGCATGTTGTCGATCGCTTAAACTCTCTCGTCAGCAAACCCAGGTAGCTCTAGCTTTAGCCGCAACCCAATCTTCAGGGCTGCGAGCGCAATTTGGATCGGCGGCTAAGCCGCTGCATTCGGGATTTGCTGCCCGTAGCGCGGTAAATAGCGTCCAGCTCGCGATGGCTAATTTTCCCGGACAAGCGGAGGGGGTGTTAGAAAGTTTCCTCAGCGTATTCGGCTACCACGCAGAACAGCCAGAACAGTTGTTAACCGACTGGGCTACGCCATGGCGCATTATCGAACCCGGCCTTGAGTTTAAGCGCTACCCGACTTGTGGCGGTACGCATAGCGCCGCTGAAGCTGCTTTCGCTCTCCGCAAAAAGTGCCTTGAACAGGGAATAGAAAACCTGCCTGCGGTAATTACCCGTATTGAGGTGAGTTTTCCTCCCGGCGCAGATACCGCTCCCAATATTCGCTCACCCCGCGACGGTGTGCAGGCCAGATTTAGCTTGGAGTACGTTATTGCGGATGCCTTACTTAACGGTCACCTCGCGCTTGAGCATTACACGGCCAAACCTGTTGATCCGGCCCTAAGTTCGCTCGCCGCATGTATCGTGCGCTGCCCGGATTTTTCCGCTCCAGCTGATGAGCTTGACCCGGACCAACGTTTTCACCGAGTCACCCTCTTTTTAGCCGATGGTCAACAACTCAGCCACTGTGTTACGCGGCAAGAAACCGCCGCAACCTATACGGATGTTGAGGATAAGTTAGCGGTAAGTTTAAGGCTACTCCCTCTTTCAGTCGCTGAACCCTTTTCAGCGACGATCTCTTTAGACAGTAGTGAGCAACTTCAACAGCTGACATCACTACTCTGTTCATAACGATTAAGGATTTATCATGGCTACCGATCAAACGCCTAAACGTCAATTACGCCTAGGGCTTTTCGTCCAAGCATTAGGCCACCATGTTGGCGGCTGGCGCGCTGACGAAGCGCAAGGTTCACCTACCGATATTGAATGGTTTACCTGGATTGCTAAAACTGCCGAAAAGGGGCTTTTCGATATGTTTTTCGTTGGGGATGCCCTCGCGACCAGCGTGCATCGTTTACCTTCGACGATGTCACGGCTTGAACCCTTAACGCTCCTGTCGGCATTGGCGGTTCAAACGACGCATATTGGTTTAGCCGCAACGGCCTCAACCACCTTCGACCAGCCGTTCCACCTAGCGCGTGCGCTCTCGTCGATCGACCATATTAGCCATGGTCGTAGCGCCTGGAATGTGGTGACCTCGTTTTCCACCGATGCGGCTAAGAATTTCAGCCGTAGTGATCTCCCTAACCATGCTGAACGCTATGAGATGGCCCGTGAATTCCTTGAGGTAAGCTTTAAATTATGGGAGGGCTGGCAGCCTGGAGCAATAGTCAAAGATAAAGCCACGGGTCAGTATTCGGATGAAAATAAGATCCATCCGGCTAACCACCAAGGGCGTTTTTTCCAAGTACAGGGCCCATTAAACATTTCACGCTCACCCCAGGGGCGTCCGGTGATCATTGAAGCCGGATCTTCCCCTGCTGGGCAGAAGCTCGCGGCAGAAACTGCAGAAGTCGTCTTTACCGCAGCGGCTTCACTGGAGGAAGGCCAGGCATTTTATCGCAGCCAGAAGCAATTTGTTCAAGAGGCAGGGCGCCATCCGGATCATCTGTTGATTTTACCCGGAGTAATGCCCATCGTCGGGCGTACTCGCGAAGAAGCCATGGCTACCTGGCACCAACTCAATGAGTGGGTAGATATCGACAATGGTATTGAACAGCTATCGACGCGTTTTGGCGTCGATGTCTCACACTACCCGCTCGATGAACCGCTCCCAGAGATCGACGTGGCAGAAGCCGGTCAAAGTCGAGTGAAGCTGCTGCTAGAACTGGCAAAGCGCGAAAACCTGACGCTTAGACAGCTGGCCGCCGTGGCGGCAGGATCGCGCGGGCACCGCGTAGTGATCGGTACTGCGCAAGATATTGCCGATGATTTCCAACACTGGTTAGAGCAAGAGGGGGCAGATGGCTTCAATATCATGCCAGCCGTACTCCCTAACCAATTAGCGTTATTTGTCGAGTTAGTGATCCCAGAATTGCAACGCCGTGGGCTATTCCGTACCGAATACCAGTTCACCACTCTGCGTGAAAACCTTGGCTTACCCACACCGGCTATTAATTTTAGTAACCTTACCCCGTTGAGCACTCATAAGGAATAATAGATGAACAAGCGTCTTCTTCTCTCTTTATTCGCCGTTTTAGTACCGGCTAAGCACCTATTGGCCGCCGATCAGAATGTCCCTTATGTTAGCAGCGTAAAGGTTGCTGCGGACCCGTCACTTCGGGCGAGTCTACCGCAGGCTATTCAACAGCAAGGCTTCATTGTTGCAGGAACCAATCCAAATACTCCGCCAACGACCTTTTATCAAGCGGATAATAAAACCCTGGCGGGTAGAGAGATTGATATCGTCAGTGCCGTAGCAGAGCGATTGGGCCTTGCGGTACACTGGCGCGATACCGGGGGCTTTGACAATATCATCCCCGGGCTGAAATCAGGCCGTTATGATGTGGCAGCCGCCAATATCGATGCCACGAAGCAGCGTCTTAAGCAGGTTGATTTTGTTGGTTACTACAATGCGTCGAAACTGGCACTGATTGCTAGGAAAGACTCACAACTTGGGCCCTTTACTCAGTTCTCCGCGCTCTGCGGGCAGACTATCGGTGCGGGAGCCGGAACGTCGCAGGTTACCCGCTTACAAGCCGCCAGCGATCAGTGTAAGGCCCAGAATAAACCCGCAATTTCTATCCCTATTTTCCCCGATCGTCCGGCTGGTGTACAGGCGGTAATCAGTGGCAGAGTGCCGATGTTTTTTGGTCCCTATGAAGGACTGCGCTATCAAGTAAGCCAAGTTAAGCCGCTTGCACTGGCGGGTGAACTGACGATTGAAGATACTATCGTCTCGATTGCGTTACCTAAGTCGTCACCGCTGGAAAAACCGATACAAGCGGCATTAAATTCACTGATCGCTGATGGTAGCTATCAAAAGATCCTTAATAAGTGGCAAATAGGCTTTGGTGCTGTGAAACGGGCGGGGATAAACGATGAGGTTGCTCGATGAACACTCGGCCTTCCTCTGAACGCCCAGCCTTGAAGATCATTGAACATCGGCACTATGGCCGATGGTTCAGTGCATTAGTGGTATTACTGATTTTAGGTTTTTTTGCTTCCTCGGTAGCGAGTAACCCTAATTTTGAGTGGGATGTCGTCTTACAAAACCTCACAGAAGATTCCATTCTCAGTGGGGTAATGATGACCATTAAGCTCACCTGTATTTCGGTAGTGTTGGGCTTTGCGGGGGGAACAGTCTTAGCCTTTATGCGCCTGTCAGCAAATCCTGTGTTGTCTTGGGTAAGTTGGGGCTATATCTGGTTCTTTCGCGCAGTACCCATGCTGGTTCAGCTGTTCCTTTGGTATAACATTGCTACGCTCTACCCTAAATTATCCTTAACTCTTCCTTTCTATGGCGAGATTTGGTCGGTTAAAACGAATCAGTTGATCAGCCCCTTTAGTGCGGCAGTCATCGCTTTAGTCATGCATCAATCCGCCTATGCCGCAGAGATTATACGAGCAGGTATTCAGAGCGTGAATGTGGGGCAATTAGAAGCGGCTAAGGCATTGGGTTATCGTCCGGGGCAAATTTTTCGCCAAACGATACTGCCGCAAGCGATGCGGGCAATATTACCGCCTGCTGGAAATGAAGTCATTGGTCAGCTAAAGACCACTGCAGTCGTCTCTGTTATTGCATTACAAGATGTGCTCTATTCTGCGCAAATAATTTACCAGCGTACCTACGAAGTTGTCCCACTTCTGCTGGTTGCTACAGCATGGTACTTGCTGATGACATCGGTGCTATCTATCGGGCAATACTATGTTGAAGCCTTTTATAGTCGCGGCAATACGCCGGATAAAGCGAAGTGGTTTCGTCCTAAATCGAAGAACAGAGAGTTATCATCATGAGTGAGTCGATAACATTACGGGGGATTCGTAAGCAATTCTCAGGAAAAACTATCCTACATGATGTCGATCTTGATATAGAGGCGGGATCCGTCACCGTGATCCTCGGCCCATCGGGTTCTGGGAAATCGACGTTATTACGCTGTATCAATCATTTAGAGAAAGTCGATGCGGGGACAGTTCATGTTGGCCCTGAGCTAATCGGCTATCGTCAAAAAGGGCAGCATTTGGTTGAGCTACCCGAAGCAAAAATCGCCCGACAGAGGCAAAAAATTGGCATGGTTTTTCAGCAGTTTAACCTATTTCCGCATCGAACTGTTTTACAGAACGTTATGGATGCACCGCTACGCATCCTTAACGAAAGCGTCAGTGTAGTAAGAGAACGCGCGATAGCGTTACTTACGCGAGTTGGGCTTGAACATCGTATGAATGCTTGGCCGCGCGAACTGTCCGGTGGTCAACAACAACGTGTGGCAATAGCTAGGGCTTTAGCGATGCAACCGGAAGTCATTCTTTTTGACGAGCCCACATCAGCGTTAGATCCAGAATTGGTTGGCGATGTTTTACAGGTAATGAAAAACCTCGCCCAAGAGGGAATGACAATGGTCGTGGTAACACACGAGATTGGCTTTGCGCGCGAGGTTGCTGACAAGATTATCTTTATGGATCAAGGACGCATTGTCGAAACCGGTAATAGCTCCTCACTGCTCGATACTCCTCAGCACCCGCGATTACGCGAATTTTTATCCAGCGTATTGTAATAATAGACCTCTGTTTATTGAGGGCGAGGTGATTCGCTTTTATCTCGCCCCTATCCCTGACCCGTTAGCCGCTACTCTTTGCAACAGGCGTTTACCGCACATAAACCTAAGCGTTCGAGGACTTGTTTTCAAACTCTCGGTCGGAAAGAAAAATAAAATCTTGATGGTTAACGATAAGGACTAAATCATTCATTTCTTCTTTAAGTGAAAACAATTGAGCGCGAGTAATATCATCAGATTTTACAGTGGCCCCAATATATTTCGCGAGCAAATAGATGATACTTTTATTTTCAATTATTTTTCCGCGAGGAAGACTAAATATAATTTCAACGTTCGGTACTATAGAGATAATTTTTGGCATTAAGTCACCTTTTAAGATAATACTCAATGATCATACGCAGGCTGAGCACCTACTGCATTAACAAATAGAGAAAAATCACATCACTTTTTGTGATGTTAAAATAATTGGGATGGAATTTTGTTAAAATTAGCGACTTAAGAACGGCTCATTCTAAAGAGGTAAAAAATAAGCAATTGATAATAAGAAGGTAATTTTATCACCGGAGTGTAAGGGGCTATTGGTGTCAAGAGGTGTATACGTTTTTATTGATAGGAATAATCTAGCATGTTTGCCATTATGATAGAGAATATCTTTCTTTAACTAAGCCTTGTGGCAGTGTATTTAACTGTTGATAAGTAAACCCTTAGCATAAGTACTCTCAGTTCAAGGTGCAATACTTACTGGTAGGATAAAATTAGTTTATCGATTATTATTCTCTCATAAATTATTTATTAGAGAATAATTGCTTGGTTTAATAAAGTCGCCATAAAAAACCTGCATCAGCAGGCTTTTTAAATTCATCTAATAATAAAGAACAGTTATTTTATTATTAGCTAACTTATATCGTATAAAATAAACCTATCCCTAACCCTAATAGTACAATATAGAGTAAACAATATTTTAAGGTAGTAGACATGATGTCACCGCTAAGGTGTTCAAGCTTACTGGCCGATACCGCTATTGCGATACTCTGTGGTGAAATCATCTTACCACCTGTCGCGCCTGCAGTATTCGCGGCGGCGAGGGCATGGGGATCGACGCCTAACTGATGCGCTGCGGTAGCCTGTAGCTTACCAAACAGGACATTCGCATTGGTATCACTGCCGGTGACAAAGGTACCCAATGCGCCGATTACCGGAGAGATAAAGACATAGCCAACCCCCGTTGCCGCCACTAGGGTTGTAGCGATTACGGTGATCATGCCACTTTTATCCATCACGGTCGCCATCGCAACAATAGCTAAAATCGCGACAATAGATTTTTTTAGTTGGCAGAGCGTCGCAAAGAGTAAGTTGAGCATCTGTTGCGGCCGGTTCCCCTGAATTGCTCCGCCAATAAATGAGGCTAAAAGTATCAATACACCGGGGGTAATCAGCCACTCTATTTTTAACGTTAGTGTTTCAGTTTCTGACAATGGGAAAGGTATTTGATTCGAGACTGCCCCTAAACTCTGCTTAATCGCTGGAAAAAGCGGGGAACAGAGTACAATAAAGGTAAAGGTAAAGAGATAAATCAGGCTTGCCTTAAAAAGTGTACGCGGGGCAACGCCTGGCGTCGAGCGGTTGGATTTCTGATAGCGAGCGAGAATAATCGTGACAATTAAGCCGCCTAGGCTACCAGCAAAGGCGGGTAACTCTGCACCCAAATAGCGCGCAACAATATATTGTGGAAGTAACGAGGCGATACCACAACAGAGTGTAATCAAGAATACGCCGCGGATAGCTTTGATGCCGCCGCCAATGATCGCCACCAAGACAAAGGGAAGAAGAATATTAAACGCGGCGAGTTGTAGGATAATGTGTGTGCTTAGCGTTTGTACGGCTAAACCGGTCTGTTCGGCTAGCATAATCACAGGGATGCCTACTGCACCAAAGGCCGTGGGGACAGAGTTAGCGATTAAGGATACGACCGCAGATTTAAGCGGGGTAATGCCTAGCGCGATAAGAATACCGACAGGAATGGCGACAGCGGTTCCATAACCCGCTACCGCTTCAAGGAATCCGCCAAATCCCCAAGCAATAATCAAGACTTGTATGCGTTTATCGTCGCTGATTGCCGCTAAAGCTCGCTTAATCACCTCCATACTGCCGTTGGCAAGCATAAGGTTATAACCATAAATCGCGGCGAAAATAACAATTACAATCGGCCATAACCCTTTAGCGGCACCATAGAGCGAGGCCACGCCTAGGGATTGTAGGGGGAATTCAAAGTACCACCCGGCGATACCCCAAGTGATTACCAGCGCAGTCAGTACGGCGTAATGCACCGCGATCCTTAACATTAAAATAAGCACAATCAATAAGGCAAGAGGGATCACAGCGAGAAGAAAGGAGAATATATCCGTCATCATTTTCAATTCCTTGAAGGAGGAGAGCAAAGAGTAACCGCTAAAAAACTATACGGAAGTTTTCGTCCCGTTTTATTGATGTACGGCATAAAGCTCAGCATCGGTAATGATTAGGCGAAGAACCTTTTGGCTTAGTGAGGGGGGACCTTAGGGACAGCGTATTACTGTGAGTAAACGGTGGCGGTTGCTGACCGATGGATAGTTAGTTTCTTTCTCACTAACTCTCGATAAGCGAGTGAAATAACCTGGCATGTCGCTTGCCTGTTTGCTCTTTTATGCTTAGCGAGAGGTCGGCCTAATGTCACAGTACCGTTACCGTATCTTTGGGCTACTCTTCTTAGTAGCTTTAGTTAACTATATTGACCGAGGAGCACTCTCTTTTGCCGCCTCGGCCATTGCTCAGCATTATGACCTTAGCAAGGTTGCGCTGGGTGCTCTCCTTGGCTATTTCGGGGTAGGCTATCTACTCGGATCGCTCTGTGGCGGATTTCTCGCCGATCGCTATGGAACCCGTAAAATATGGTTAGTTGCCGGGATCTGTTGGTCCTGTTTAGAGATTATGACGGCTTGGGCAGGGGAGCTCGGTATCTCGCTTTTAGGCGGTTCGGCATTAATGGGCTTTGCGTTATGTCGCGTATTATTTGGGATTAGCGAAGGACCGGCATACGCATTGATGAACAAAGCACTCGCTTATTGGGCGCCAGATAACGAACGAGGCACTGCACTATCAGTGGGTCTACTCAGTACGCAAATTGGTGCAATGATCACGGCACCCATTGCAGTCGGGCTGATGTTATTGACTGGACATTGGCAATCGATGTTTATCGTACTGGGAAGCTGTTCGCTTCTCGTCATGATGATCTTTGCTAAAGGTTTTCGTAATTATCCTGGGGAACATCCTCGGATCAGCGCGGCTGAACACCGCTATATTATTGAAAACCAGAAGAGTGAAGAAATTGTTGATGAAAAGCTCGCGTGGTGGCAATTCTTTACGTCAAGAACACTCGTTTGTAATGCCTTGGGATATTTTAGTTTTCTTTATATTACCTTTACCTTAGTGACTTGGATGCCGAAGTATTTACAGGATACCTTTCATTACGATCTCCACGCACTGTGGTATGTCGCAATGATCCCCTGGAGCGGCGCGGCATTTACCGTAATCTTTGGTGGGAAAATCAGCGATCATCTGTTAAAACGCTACCAAAATTTACGAATCGCTCGCAATCTCTTTGCGGCCATTAGTTTGGCGGGAGCAGCCAGCTGCTTCCTTGCTATCCCTTTAGTCAGTTCGGCGACAGCAGTTATCGCCTTAATGACGCTAGGTAACGCCTTCAATGCGCTGATCAATAATATTTACTGGTCAGTTATCATTGATGTGACACCAAAATCGTCGGTCGGCGCTTACAGTGGAATGACCTTAGCGATAGCTAATACTTCCGCGATTATTTCGCCTATGCTGTGTGGCGCGTTAGCTGAATACTACGGCTACAATGCGATGTTCTGGGTAACAGGAAGCTTTGCGCTGTTCAGTCTCTGTGCAATGACGCTGCTGCAACCCGAGAAACGACTTATCGGCCAACGGGCCGTGGTTGCTCATTCCCTTACTTCCCCTGAGTTATAATGGTGGGCTATGCTTGACGCAAAGATCCTAGCTAAAGTGTACTCAGTGATGAAGAGAGTCGGCCGCGAGATAGCCTTGATTATTGGGCTATTATTGTTAGTACAGAGGGCAGATGCCGAGCTTCCACGCGTGGGGAGCATATTACCCACCGTTACCGTGCAACGGGGTGGAGAAATTATTCTTGGTGCAGACGGCGATAGTCGTCAACCTTGGCATGCTTCATTACCGCAATCACGACCCCACTTAATTATTCATGTTGCTGGGCGCTTGACGGCCAAGCAGCAACTCGCTCCCGTCCTCGCACAACTTTCCCGCGCACAATGGGTGAATCAACAGGTCGTCATGACGACCATCGTGGATACCGACGACAGTATTTGGGGGAGCGAGCCTTTCGTTGAGCACAGCATCCTTAACAGTAAAAAACAGTCCCCTAGCAGTCATTTCGTCCTAGACAAAAGCGGTGTAGCAGCTCATCAATGGCACTTACAACCCGAGAGTGCCGCTGTCATTGTGACGACGGGCCAAGGACGGGTTATTTTTTTCCAACAGGCTCCCTTTTCTGCGGCGAGCATTAATCAGCTTCTTAGTTGCTTACAGCAGGCGATAAAAAGTAATTTAAATTCATCTTTTCCCTAACATTTTATAGTGCGTCAGCTACGCTTAGAGTAATGATAAATAATCTTTTTTAACCTGTTTCTGATAAGGGGCGGACATGTCGATCGGTATTGAAAAGAGCGAAGGAAGGGTGACCGATCCGATCATGCTCACCCTTAACGCCATTGAACGACGTTTAGATCAGTTACTTCCCAACCCGTCTGAGCGCGAAAAGGTAAGCTTGGCGATGCGTGAAGGGACCCTGACGCCGGGTAAACGTATTAGACCCCTATTGTTACTTCTGACGGCAAAAGATTTGGGCTACCAGTCGTCTCAACAGGGACTGCTCGATTTTGCCTGTGCTATCGAAATTGTCCATGCAGCCTCGCTGATCATGGATGACATGCCTTGCATGGATAATGCCCTGTTACGCCGTAATCAGCCTACGGTTCATCGAAAATTCGGCGAAGCGGTGGCCCTGCTGGCGGTAGTGGCATTGGTGAGTAAGGCGTTTCAGATTATCAGTCAAGCGGAAGGTATCAGCGATTCAGCTAAAAACTTGGCGGTTGCCGAACTCTCACAAGCGATTGGGGTTCAGGGACTGGTCGAAGGACAGTATCAAGATCTTAGTGAGGGCGATAACCCTCGCAGCCCCGAAGCGATTGCCATGACCAATCATTATAAGACCAGTACGTTATTCTGCGCGGCTTTACAGTTGGCAGCTATCGCAGTGGGAGCGAGTGATGCGACACGCGACCAACTCCGCCATTGCTCCTTTAACCTAGGCCAAGCTTTTCAGTTATTAGACGATCTGTTTGATGATTCGCTCTTTACCGGCAAAGATCCCCGTCAAGATTTCGGTAAATCAACATGGGTGAATGTGTTTGGCGCGAAAAAAAGCGAAAAGCAGCTACGCGATCATCTCGGTAATGTCAGCCTACACTTTTCGCAGGCTTGCCAGCACAGTCGACAAACCCAACAATTCGTTGAACAATGGTTTGCGCAAAAACTCGCGGCAGTGGGTTAGGAAACGTCAATGGGTCATTATGCGGTGATTGCACCGCCTTTCTATAGCCATATTCATGCCCTTGAACAACTCTCGCTGGCATTAATCGAACAAGGCCACCGTATCACCTTTTTTCAGCAAGCCGACGTCCGCAGTTTAATTCGATCGCCAGAAATTGGTTTTTACACCTTAGGCACTAAAACCCATCCAGCCGGATCGTTACGACATACCTTATCTTTAGCGGCTAAGCCCTTCGGACCATCGATGTTTGGTTTAATTGAGGATATGGCGAAAAGTACCGCGTTGTTTTGTCGCGAATTACCCGCCGCTTGCCGAGCGTTGTCGATCGATGGCTTGATTGTTGATCAGATGGAGCCAGGTGGCGCCCTAGTCGCTAAGAAGTTAAATTTACCCTACGTTTCAGTTGCCTGCGCGCTGCCATTGAATCGCGAAGTAGGATTGCCCTTAGCCGTCATGCCGTTTACTTATCAACAAACCGCACAGGCTTATAAGCGCTACGAAACCAGTGAACGCATTTACGACTGGATGATGCGCAAACACGACGAAGTTGTGGCACACTACGCGCAAGAGTTTGGCCTCAGCGGGATAACGCAATTACATCACTGCTTCTCACCGTTAGCACAGCTGAGCCAATTAGTGCCGGAACTCGATTTCCCCCGCCATCAGCTACCCAAGCATTTCCACTGCGTCGGCCCGCTACGTACTAAAGCGGCGCTAACCGTCCCTAGAACAATGACAGAACCTCAGCGCTGCAAGGTTTATGCGTCACTAGGCACCCTACAAGGACATCGTTATTCGGTATTTAAAAAGCTGGTGTCTGCCTGCAACTATGCACAGGCCGATTTACTGATTGCGCACTGTGGTGGGCTAAGCGCTGGGCAGAGCGCAGCGCTAGCTAAGACGGCGGGTGTCGAGGTCGTCGATTTTATCGATCAACCCCAAGCGATTGCTGCTGCAGATGTCACTATCACCCATGGTGGAATGAACACCGTTTTGGACAGCATTCAACACTTAACCCCGTTATTGGTCATGCCGCTCGCATTTGACCAACCCGGCGTTGCCGCGCGCGTCGTACATCATGGGGTAGGGCAGAAGTTATCGCGTTTCGCGAGCAGTAAATCGTGGGGAGCGCAACTGAGTCACTTACGCGAACAGCCGCAGATCAGGGCAAATTTATTACGCCTCCAGCACGCGATCCACCAAGCGGGCGGCAGCGCCCATGCGGCCTCATTAGCGAGTCAGGCGTTGCGATCTGGGCAACCTGTCACCGCCAGAGGTGAACATGGCTGATTACGATCTTATTTTAGTCGGCGCAGGCTTGGCCAATACCCTTATTGCTCTAAGACTTAAAGCCAAACAACCTCATCTTTCATTACTTCTCATTGAAGCCGATGATCAGCCGTTAGGGAATCATACTTGGTCGTTTCACCGTGGTGATCTCACCGACAGTCAATTCGCCTGGATCCAGCCTTACATCAGTTATCGTTGGTCAGGCTATGACGTCCGCTTTCCCAAGCTCTGTCGAACTTTGGTAGGAGGATATTTTACGCTGACTTCGGAGCAGCTGGCTCTGCAACTGAGCGAAAGCTTAGGTGGACAGATTATGACTGGCACGTCGGTTAAAGGGCTGAGCGAGCACTCGGTTAAGTTGGAAGATGGACGAGAAATCTTTGCGCATGCTGTGATCGATGGGCGAGGATTCCGAGCAGATGAGTCGATGGCGATTGGTGTGCAGTCGTTTGTTGGTCAGGTCTGGCAGCTCGAGACACCACACGGACTTACACGGCCTATTTTAATGGACGCCACGGTCGATCAACAGCAAGGATATCGCTTCGTTTATACCTTACCGCTGACAGAAGATCAGTTATTAATCGAAGATACTCACTATATCGATCACGCCGATCTTTCTGTGGAACGTGGACGAAATAATATTCAGCAGTATGCTGCGCAGCAGGGCTGGTCATTGGCGACACTGCTACGTGAGGAGCGTGGGAATTTACCAATCACCTTAGCAGGGAAATTTAAACGTTTCTGGTCGAGGCAACCTCTTGCTGCCAGTGGCCTGCGAGGGAGTCTTTACCATGCCACCACTGGTTATTCACTGCCGCACGCGGTGGCGTTGGCCGATAAGATCGCCGATATTTCGTGTATGACGAGTCCTTGCTTACGTTTACTTACTTATCAATTTTCACGGCAATCGTGGCGAAAGCAACGTTTCTTTCGCTTATTAAATCGTATGCTTTTTCTTGCCGGCCCCGCAACGCAGCGCTGGCAAGTGATGCAGCGATTTTATCATCTCAAGGCTCCGCTTATTACTCGCTTCTATGCGGGACAGTTGACGCCCTGGGATAAGCTTCGTCTGGTCAGTGGTAAACCCCCGGTACCGGTTATAGCCGCGATAAAAGCCATTATTACACCGCTTATAAAATGAGTCATAGAATGAAAAAAACAGTCGTTATCGGTGCAGGATTTGGTGGCTTAGCGTTGGCAATACGTTTGCAGGCTGCAGGTATCGCTACGCTACTCTTAGAGCAGCGTGATAAACCGGGTGGCCGTGCGTACGTCTACCAAGAACAGGGGTTTACCTTTGATGCGGGACCGACGGTTATCACCGATCCCACTGCATTATTTGAACTGTTCGAACTGGCGGGGAAAAGGATTGATGACTATGTTGAACTCCTGCCAGTTAAGCCTTTCTATCGTCTTTGTTGGGAGAACGGCAAAGTCTTCAACTATGATAACGATCAAGCTGAACTCGATCGTCAGATCTTAGCCTTCAATCCGGCAGACGTGCAGGGTTACCAGCGCTTTCTGGCCTACTCGCAAGCCGTATTTAAAGAAGGCTATTTGAAATTAGGTACAGTCCCTTTCCTCTCTTTTAAAGATATGCTGCGTGCGGCCCCACAGCTGGGACGGCTACAAGCTTGGCGGAGCGTTTACAGTAAAGTTGCGAGCTATATTCAAGATGAGCATCTGCGACAAGCTTTTTCCTTCCACTCATTACTTGTGGGAGGCAACCCCTTTGCAACGTCATCAATCTATACCCTAATTCATGCCCTAGAGCGTGAATGGGGAGTCTGGTTCCCGCGTGGTGGAACCGGGGCCCTAGTGCAAGGGTTAGTGAAGTTATTCCAGGATTTGGGCGGGGAACTGCTGCTCAATGCCAAAGTCGATCGAATCGAGTGTGTCGAACAGCGCATCTCCCAAGTCACGCTTGGAGATGGCCGCGAGTTTAGTGTTGCAGCGATTGCGTCGAATGCCGATGTCGTGAACACCTACCGAAAGCTATTACGCGGTCATCAGCCCTCGGAAGAGTATGCCGAGCAGTTGGTCAAAAAGCGTATGAGTAATTCATTATTTGTGCTCTATTTTGGGCTTAACCACCACCACGACCAGCTGGCCCACCATACCGTCTGTTTTGGCCCACGCTATCGGGAATTAATCGACGAAATCTTTAACCACCACGAGCTGGCAGAGGATTTTTCCCTCTATTTGCATGCTCCTTGTGTTACCGATCCGTCCCTTGCCCCAGAGGGCTGTGGCAGCTATTACGTTTTAGCGCCCGTGCCTCATCTTGGTACCGCAGCACTAGATTGGGAAGTCGAGGGGCCTAAGCTACGAGATAAGATCTTCGCTTATCTTGAAGAACATTATATGCCTGGCCTTCGTAGCCAATTAGTCGTTCATAGAATGTTTACGCCATTTGATTTTCGCGATGAGTTACAGGCGTGGCAGGGTTCAGCCTTCTCAATCGAGCCGATCTTGACGCAAAGTGCTTGGTTCCGTCCGCATAATCGCGATAAAACGATAGAAAACCTTTACCTTGTCGGCGCGGGAACGCATCCGGGGGCAGGGGTTCCTGGCGTACTCGGCTCGGCTAAGGCGACGGCGGGCCTAATGATTGAGGATAACCATGGGTAATCAGGATCTGGACGAGCATGTTAAACAGACGATGGCGGTTGGCTCGAAAAGTTTCGCTGCCGCCTCCACGCTGTTCGATCCGACAACGCGGCGCAGCGTGCTGATGCTTTATGCTTGGTGTCGTTACTGTGACGACACCATTGACGATCAAATACTCGGCTTTAGTGCTGAGCAGCCAGCCAGTTCCTCGGTTGTTCAACGTCTAGCCGATTTACGTACCCAAACTGCCAGTGCCTTCGCCGGGGAAGCACAGTCAATCCCCGCTTTTGCCGCGCTACAGCAGGTCATTAATGAACATTGCTTGAGTCAACAATTTGCCTTCGATCATCTGCAAGGTTATGCGATGGATGTCGATCAGACACATTACTCTACCATCAACCAAACCCTGACTTACTGTTACCACGTTGCGGGAGTGGTTGGTTTGATGATGGCGCAAATCATGGGCGCGAAATCATCGGCCGCACTGGATCGCGCTTGCGATTTGGGTTTGGCCTTTCAGTTGACGAATATTGCTCGTGATATCGTTGAGGATGCGCAGGCGGGGCGCTGCTATCTACCCGAGCAGTGGTTAATCGAGGAAGGCCTAACCCTCGATAACTTCGCTGATCCCGATCATCGGCAAGCGTTGAGCCGCGTTGCGGCACGTTTAGTGGACTATGCTGATCCCTATTACCAATCCGCCTATCAAGGTCTTTCAGCCTTACCCTTGCGTTCAGCATGGGCAGTAGCGACGGCACGCCGCGTTTACCGTGAAATTGGTCGGCGAGTGAAACGATCGGGAGCAGGGGCCTGGCAGCAGCGGCTCTCGACCTCTAAACAAGAAAAGCTCTTGATGTTAGCTGCCGCTGCGGGGGATGTAGCGATTAGTCGTTGGCAGGCGACGACTCAGCGTTGCGGCGCTTTGTGGCAGCGGCCATAGCGCGTTGGCGTTTTTTATAGTCTTTAAGTTGAGCCTGAATCTTTTCGACCGGTGGCGCGTAGATAAAGCCAAATGAGACACAGTCCTCTTTCCCCCTGACTGCATGGTGGAAATGGTGGGCCAGATAAAGGCGGCGTAGATAACCTTTATGCGGGACGTAGCGAAAAGGCCAGCGTTGATGGACCAATCCATCATGTAGGATAAAGTAGATCACTCCATATAGGGTCATCCCCGCACCGATCCATTGCAGTGGCCAGATCCCATGACTCCCGGCAAAGATCAGGGCGATGGCGATCCCGGCGAACACCAGCGCGTAAAGATCGTTTACTTCAAAGATCCCGTGGCGTGTTTCATGGTGAGATCGATGCCAGCCCCAGCCCCAGCCCCAGCGATGCATGACATATTTATGCATCGCGGTGGCGACGACCTCCATGATTAACACCATTAGGACGACGATTAGTAGGTTAATAAACCACGGCATGCGGTTAATCCTTGTTAACAGATTATGATTGGGTCAATTGACTACTCGGCGTTATATTTCCAAGGGTTACCCAGAAGTTAGTCGTCAGAAAATAGCATAGTCAATAAAGTGCCCCGTAGCGAGTAGTGCGATGCAATCGAGATTATTGTCCGCTCAAGCATTGGGGGCGATGCACAAACTATTAAGGGGTGTTTATGTATAGTCATGTTGTGGTGGGTGCTGAAGATATCGCGATAGCCAAGCGATTTTATGACGCGATTTTTTCACATATGTCACTGGATGAGCAGGGGTTGGATAAATTAGAGCGCCCTTTTTATCGGCAGGGAAAACAGCGTTTTATTATCACTCGCCCTATTAACGGCCAGCCTGCTACCTCGGCAAATGGCGGTACCATTGGTTTTGAGTTAGCGAGCAGCGAAGCGGTTTATGCTTGGCACCAAGCGGGAGTTGCGCATGGGGGAACGAGTGCTGAATCAGCACCGCATACTCGTGAAGACGGTAAATGTGTTGCTTATCTGCGAGATCCGACAGGTAATAAGCTCTGCGCTTTCTATCAAACGCAGGAATAGCAGTGTGGCACGCCCTCTGTGAGCAGAAGGGCGTGCGTATTCATTACTTCTTATCGAGAGAGTAGGGACCTGCGCCTGTTACGGAAAGCAGTAACAGCCCACCGATAATACTGATATTTTTGTAGAAATTGATTTCCGCCGCCATCTGCTCGGGGCCGCTCATCGACCAGAAGGGGTGGCCGATAATTGCTGTGGCGAGAGTATAGATCGCCAAAATAAGGGCTATAGGTCGCGTGAAGAATCCCAGCATAATCGCTAAGCCCGCAAAAAACTCGAGTACTACCGCTATTAATGCGCCAATGGTTGGTAACGGGGTACCTAATGCCTGCATATATTGGACAGTCCCACCGAAATGAATCAACTTTTGATAGCCAAAAATGACAAATAACAGCATCAATAAGATACGAGCAATAAGCAGTAGAGCTGGCTGTTGTCGAGTAAAAGCAAAATAGCGCATAATATCCTCTTCGTTTTATCTATAAGTCGTTGTTAGGCGCACACTTTACCGCTAGTCTTGGTTGGGATAAATATCTAGAATGAGTAAGATAATTTCATATTTGAGATAATAGATGCGTATCGATGCCAATGATCTACTCCTTTTTACCTCTATTGCGGAGGAAGGGAGTTTTACTAAAGCCGCTGACCGTCTTGATCTTCCTGCTTCCACCCTATCTCGACGCATCGCGACATTAGAGCAACAGCTCGGTGAGCGATTATTTATTCGTACCACGCGTAAGATGACCATAACCCCGTTCGGCCAAGCGATACTCAGGCATACTCAACAGATCGCCGCAGAGATCACCGCTATCGATGCATTAATCGAACATCGTAGCGTTGTGCCCACCGGGAAGCTACGGGTTTCGCTGCCCGGCGACTTCACCCAGCCACTGATCAGCGAGCTTTTGGCGAGCTTTATTGTCCAGTATCCGCAAGTTACCCTTGATATCGATGTCTCGCAGCGGCGGGTCGATTTAATTACTGAAGGGTTTGACCTAGCCATCCGAATCGGCACTTTAGCCGACGATGCCTCGCTCGCGGCGCGATTATTAGGATATTTCGAATTAGGACTCTATGCCGCCCCCAGTTATTTACAACAGGCTGAGAAAATTAATCAGCCGGAAGATCTGCTCGCCCATCCTTTGCTCCGTCTACTTAGTGACACCATGCCATTACACTTATCCAGTGGTCAGCAACAATGGCAGGGGGAGCTAACGACCAAAACCCTAGCAAATTCACCGAATATCTTGGTGAATCTTGCACTACGCGGTGCGGGTGTGACGCGGATTGCCGCCCACGCGGCACAGCGTTACGTTGAAACGGGGGAGTTGATACAGGTTCTTCCGGAATGGCGGAGTAAGAAACGCCCGGTATGGGTAGTATTCCCGGCCACAAGGCTAATGCCATCACGAACCCGTATGTTTATCGATAGTTTAGTCAGCCGCTTTGAACACCTCAGTTAAGGCCCCTCGTGATGTTAAGAGGGGCCAGGCACTTACTGATGGTCGCGAGCCGAAGGTTCTATGGGGAGTGAAAGTTTATACATCTTCACCGGATAATCGACCGTTGAGGGTTTACCTCCAGTCGTCGCGGGTGAACGGTTGATCTGTGCCGCAGGCATCCATAATGCGCCATGACTCACCCACATGGCATCCACCCAGATTAAGCGAGGATCGCTAATTACTGTGGTCACCTTCCCTTCAGGGCTAATTTTATTAATCGACCGCGTATTAATATTTGAGGCATAAATATTGCCATGGCTATCAATAGCAGTTCCCCCCGTACTCCATGTATCGAGAAATTTCTCTGCATGGTCGCTAACTTCTGTCGTAGAAAGTTTTTCGTCATCTAAATAACGCGTTTCGATCCGCGCAAGCGGACCCGGTATAGCTTGATAATACAGCCACTTACCGTCAGGTGAGACTTCGAGTTGATCCAATCCGACTCGTTTTTCTGCACCGCTCGGCAGATAGAGTTTCTTTCCATCAGCGTAAATCGGCGGGTGGTCGACAGAGAGTGAGTGCTTATCCAAGACTCGATGGGCCCGTTGATTTTTTAGATTTAGCACGACCAGTCCGACAGCACCCGGATCGGTAATATAGGCGTAATCGCCGTTAAACCGAACATCGTCTAGATAACTTTCAGGTTGTTGAACTGGCGGTTTGATCACATACGTCGCGATAACTTTATTGGTTGCGATATCGATTTTAACTAACTTACCTGCACCGACGACGGATTTGGCGCCAGTACCAATACCAGTATTCCCCGCGTCCATAACCCAAAGATTTCCGTCGGGCCCAATACGGACAGCATTGACATGGAGGAAGTGATGCTCCGGATCATTCTGTTGCCAAGTATTCCAGCTTTGATCGGGGTAGGGAGTAATTTTACCCTCTGTGCCAACTTCACCAAGTTGTAAGCCTTTACCTTCTGTTTGTGTAAAAGAGGCAAATATCCGTCCATTGGCGGCCACGGTAACACCATTCCAGATATGGCTTGAGGTGGCAACTTGCTGTAGACGCGCATCTTGCTGTGTCGGTAATGTTACCGGCAGCGTATCCGCTGCATATGCTTGTGAAGTTAAAAGGAGTGCTGCAACAATGCTGAGTTTTCTCACCATAATATAAAAACCTTATTTAACAGAGGGGTGAACGAGAACACTATAATGTGAGTTTATTTTTTCCATGCTTATCGGCGGGGGTATCTATACCGGACAGCCTTTAGCGCGTAATAAACTATTAAAACGTTCTGGATCAGCTGTTCCTGATATATTGGTTTGGCGAATTTTTTCTTCGCGCTGAGCATGGGCCTGGACTTTAGGTAAAAGTCCAGAAAGCTCCTCAAAGGGAATCGCAATCACGCCATCGGCATCGGCAACGATCAGATCCCCAGGGGAGACAATAAGTCCTGCACAGGAAACCGTCACATTGATCTCACCTGGCCCATCTTTACTCGGCCCCCGCAAAATATTACCTCGCGCGTAGACCGCCACGCCGCCTTCCGCCCACTCATTGATATCTCGAATAGCGCCATCAATGATAAAGCCCGCGATTTTTTTGGTTAACGCTGAGGTTCTCATTAGGCCGCCGATCAACGCTTGAGTAAGATCGCCAGCACCATCGACCACAATCACATCACCGGGCTGTGCCATTTCTATCGCTTTATGGATCATGAGGTTATCACCAGGGCGGACTTTTACCGTGAGGGCAGGGCCACAGAGGATATATTGAGGATCATTGTGGTAAGGAACTAGTCCCCGTGCGGCGACAGTACGTCCCATACAATCGCCAATATTTGGTACGGGAAGCTGACGGTAGGCATCAATTATTGATTCATCAGGCACCGATTGACGGCAACCAATATAATAGCCAGCTGGCCAGTCATGGCGATCACTCATAAGATGTATTCCTTATTTTGTTGGAAATCGGGGTTTACACAAGCGCGAGGGGAAAATGTCTGCTGATCGAGATATATCAGGCATTGCTGAGCGGCCGAACGGGCAACGGCATCTAACGCAGCTTGCGTTGAGCCACCAATATGCGGGGTGAGAATCAGATTCTTAAAGGTTCTAAAAGGGTGATCAGCGGGTAGCGGCTCTACTGCAAAAGTATCTAATCCTGCTGCGGCCACAGCACCGCTGCGTAGTGCTGCAATCAAGGCACCCTCATCAATTAATTCCCCTCTTGAGGTATTAATGACGACAGCCTGTTGCGGTAAGTGAGATAACGTTGCCTGATTCAACATTTCACGGGTGGCATGATTGACCGGACAATGTAGGCTTAGTACGTCGCTCACGGGGAGAAGGTCCTCCAGACGATGCAGTCGGGTAATATTTAGGTGCTGGGCATCGTCAGGAAGCCCCGGATCAAAGAAGCTAACGGTCATACCGATGGCTTGTGCGATATGGGCGACGCGTTGACCGATTTCACCAAAGCCGACTAATCCGAGGCGTTTACCGTATAGCTCCCCTCCAACACTGCTTCGCGTCCAGCGGTTTTGCAGGATTTCGTGTTGGAAGAAGTGAAGGTGTCGTGAGGCAGCAAGCATAAGGCCAATTGTTAACTCAGCGACCGACTGTGCATTGGTGGCGGGGGTGGTGAGTACGGGAATACCACGCTGGGTTGCTGCGTTCACATCAATATTAGTGACGCCGACACCATGCTTACAAATCACTTTCAAACTAGGAC
This sequence comes from Anthoptus insignis, assembly GCA_022318365.1. Lineage (NCBI taxonomy): Eukaryota > Metazoa > Arthropoda > Insecta > Lepidoptera > Hesperiidae > Anthoptus > Anthoptus insignis. The sequence continues at coordinate 35,723 of DWRH01000024.1, forward strand.
AGGCCGCGATAGCTTGTTCTGAAAGCGTAACGGTACGGGAAATCACCGCATCGTAAGCCGTTGCGGCCATTTTTTGTTCAACTTCATTGGCATCCTTAGTTTCAGTAAGGTAGTCGACCTGACATCCTGCATCCATTAAGAGTTGTTGACCTGCAGCCCCAAGGGTTGGTGCTGTCATCAGAAATTTATAAGCCATATCCCATCCTTCTATTGTTTTTTACATACTGGCACTGTTAGAAGATAGAATTAACTTCTCAAGCTTATTTATTAATTCCTGTGAGGAATCAATGGACCTCAAAGATTTGCGCTATTTGTTAGCAATACAAGAAACTGGTCATTTAGGGCGAGCAGCCGTTAACCTAGGAATTACTCAACCCGCTCTATCAAAGTGTGTACAAAGGCTAGAGAAAATCTATAGTACAGCGCTACTATTAAAAGTGGGGCGAGGTATCAAACTGACGGAAGCAGGTATCCTACTTTGTGATCGAGCTCAAAAAATAGTCCGCACACTTGATGATACTCACCGTGAAATGGACTCTTTATGTGAGGGAAAAGCAGGCTATATTCGTTTAGGCGTCGCGGCGACCGCAGCAGAATTTATGCTGCCCAGTTTACTAAATGAATTATTAGAAATCGCCCCACAGGTACGAGTCGATGTTAAGGTCGGGATGAATGACTACTTACAAAATCTTCTTCGCGAAAATCGTCTCGATTTAATTTTAGGGTTTCTACCTGCTGAGCAGGATGAATTTTCACGCCGTCCTTTATTGGATGATCCTGTTGTCCTTGCCGCAAGTCGTCGTCATCCATTAGTCGGTGTACACCCCACACCAGAAACGCTCGCGCGTTATAATTGGTTATTACCTTCGACGAATGTGGCGACACGTCAATGGCTTGAGCAGCGTTTAATGGCTGGCGGCTATCAAATACCTAAGATTCAAATAGAGGTAAATTCTATCGCGACGTTACGAACTGTTGTGGCGCAATCACATCTCTTAACCTTCCTTTCTCGTCGCTATTTAGAGGCGACAAAAGCGCAAAGTGGATTAGTCGAGATCCCAATGCCTCTCGTTGTGATGCCTAGGACTTTTGGTTGGCAATATCATTCATTGAGTGAGTTATCCCCCATTGCCAGAAAGTTAGTATCTCTTGCGAATAAAATCTGGGTATATCAGGAGTAAAATAAGACGCCTCATTGCACGAGGCATCTGAAGCGAAGGTCAAGCACTATAGAGAGGAAAAATACCGAGCAGTAAGCTGACTACAAATAAAATAAGGCAGTTAACCAGTGACCACTTTAGAGTATATTTTTGGTTCTCCGCGTAGTCTAATTTCAGCATACTCACCACAAGATAAGTCGATGCCACCAAGGGGCTTAGAATATGAACAGGTTGTCCGACTAACGATGCTCGTGCAATCTCTAAACCAGTAATACCATGGTGTTGAGCGGTATCGGCTAAGACAGGTAATACGCCGAAATAGAAGACATCGTTAGAAACCAACCAAGTCATCGGGATACTGATTAATGCCGTAACGGGAGCCATTAAAGGCCCTAATGAGTTTGGGATAATACTTAATAACGCTGCGCCGACGGCATCAACCATTCCAGTCCCTGTCAGTAATCCGGTAAATACACCGGCAGCAAAAATTAAGCTACAGACTGCTAGTATCGGTGGCGCATGTTTCTCAATTTGCTCTTTTTGCGTGGCGATTTCAGGAAAGTTGACTATTAAGGCAACACAGGCTGCCAGCATAAAAAGATAGCTTAGAGGTAATACTTCAGTACACAGCGCAATGATTAAACTAACCGTGAGTATCCAGTTAAAAAAGAAGGTGATGCGTCCACGACTCCGTTCTTGTCCTGGTTGGTAGATATCGGAAAGCCCTGCAACGGGGGCATTATTAAGGCGCTCGCGTTCACGGCGGCCAAAGATCCACGCGAGGATAAATGTCCAGATAACACAAGCAGCCAGAGCAGGAAGCATTGGTACAAAAAGATCGCTAATTTCAGCATGCATTGCTGTGGCTGCTCGAGCGGTAGGCCCGCCCCAAGGAACCATATTTCCTAAACCAGAAACCTGAAGCAGTAAACAGCAGACCATAGGTAAAGAGAGGCCTAAACGTTTATATATGGGTAAGAACGCAGAAAGAACAATGATATAAATCGTTGCCCCGTCACCATCTAGTGCAACAATAAAGGCTAGTAAGACCGTACCCATAAAGATCCGTACTGGGTCACCTTTTGTTGCTTTTACAATACGATTTACCAGGGGATCGAACATTCCTGCATCAGTCATGACCATAAAATAAAGCATGGCAAATATGATCATAATTCCATTAGGCGCTACCGTGCGAAGCCCTTCGATAACAAATTTACCTGCTTGAGCATAGAAGCCTCCCAATAAGGCAAAAATCGTTGGAATGATGATCAACGCGGTTAACGCTGATAAACGTTTTGTCATCAAACATACGACGAAACAGAGCAACATTAGAACACTCAGTACAATTAGCATTGCCTCATCCTTCTTTATTATTCAAGGTTTACAACGTTTTTACCCATCTGGAAAATACATTTTCGGAGTAAGGGGGATCTTAAAATTGAAGTTGATATTCTTATTATCGATCCACGTCGATTATGGCAGCCTAAGGATTTCAATAGAGTGATTCCTTTTTATCAATCTATTCCATATAGGAATGAAATGATGTTTTTATTGAACTTCCTTCGATGAAGTTAATACGGAAGTAAGATTGTAATTATTTGATAATAATAGTTTTTTGGTGTTTTTATTTTTAGATTAGTTTGGTGAATAAGTAAAATATTGCTGAGGGAAGTGTGATGTCAAACAAGTATTAACACTATTTTATCGCTAGTCTTACGTTTTGAAGCCACAGACTAAAAGTTATCAGTTGCGTAACACAGGAATTTATTATTATAAATAATTACGTATAACGACCCTTATTGATGAGTTATTCCAGAAATATTTTCTCAATAATTTATTAATAGCGACATTAAGCGGATGAGGCTTCTATGCAGAGCTCAACAGCATTTTTTTATGTTATCGCGCGGATTTTAGCGGTAGGACTCTTTTTCACTTCGGGTATCGATAAGCTGTTCCATTACCCTGAAAATCTTACTTTAATGACCAACAATCACGTGCCGACTTTTTTTCTCCCTCTGGTTATTTTATTGGAAGTCGGGGGAAGCCTAGCGATTGCATTGGGTTTTTTAACGCGTTTTACTGCGTTATTCATGGCCATTTTTTCCCTCTTAGCGGCACTCCTTTTTTATCAGGGATGGAGCTATGAACATCTTATTGTTTGGTTGAAAAATGCCTCCTGCGCTGCAGGATTTATTCTCTTAGTTATACAGGGCGCTGGACGTTTCAGCCTCGATCATTGGTTTTCATCTTATCGGCAGAAAAAAACGCATTTTTGAACTGTTATTTACTGAGGTTTCCATGAAAAAAATCTATTTACCTGCGCTTTTCGTCATGACCAGTGCATTGGCTTCGTTCACTACGCATGCCACTTTAACGCAGACCCTATTAGCCGTTAGCGACACGGATCAATTAGTGAGTGCAGCCATCGCTAAAGCCAATGCCCTGAATGCGAAGGTATGTGTGGCAGTGGTTGATCAAAGTGGACAACTACTAGCGTTCAAGAGGATGGATAACGCTCCTGTAGGCTGTATCGATTCCTCGATCCTTAAAGGCCGTGCCGCGGCGCTTTATCGTACCGCCACTGATAAGTATATGGATCGTGCCAATGGCAAAGAACCGGCCATTGCCACCTTGCCAGGACTGGTGCCATTGGGCGGCGGTTCTCCAGTGAAATACCAAGACAGCGTAATTGGTGCCGTCGGTGTGAGCGGTTCCGCGAACCCGAATGAGATTGCGATAGCAAAAGCGGCTGCAGATAGTTTTCATTAACTGTTCCTAAAAAATACCGGACAAGCCTCGGGATGGCTTGGTCTGAATACGACTTTCTATATTGATTAGGCAAGGTGCAATATGAAATATTTACCGTTAGCCATCTTTTTCTGGGGGGCAGCATGTAGCTCGGTTTTTGCTGCGAAAACAGTGACCCGTCAGCCAGTATTAACCTATGCACAATCCCGCCAAGTGGCCGACAAAGCCGAGAATATTATCAAGGGGCATCATCTCGGCGGTGTCATCGCTATTGTCGATCGTGCTGGGTTACCGATCATTATCGAACGCTTAGACGGAGCAACACTGGCGAATAGCGAACTCGCCCCAAAGAAAGCACATAGCGCCGCTGCATTGGGTATCTCGACCGCTACCTTTCAGCAAAAGATTGCTGCAGGAAATGTCGGGCTTCTAGGAAATCCTGCCGTGCTTCCTCTACCGGGGGGAGAGCCAATATCGTTAGAGGGTGTCATTGTCGGAGCCATTGGCGTGAGTACGCCTGACGGGAATGTCGACAGTGAAGCGTCCAAGGCAGCCGCCGCAGCCTTAGGCGCAAGTTAGTTGAGTCGCGCTATGAATAGACGATATTTTTTACAGTTGATGGTAGGTGCCTCAGCTATCGTACTCTTTCCATTGCACTCTGTCAGGGCCAGTAAAGTCAGTTCTCGCTATGTCGAGCAACTCTTAAAAGCCAGTGAACTGTTGACTGGTCGGCAAGGTTTACCGGTTACGGTGGCGGAACGGCTTTCGGCGCTCTTAAAGAAACATGATACGCAATTTCCTCAACGATTAGCTCGACTGTTTATACACCTTAATACGTTAAGTGATGACGATCGCCAAAATGTGGTGGACAAATTGGATGATCAGGATGTTCAAACGGCGTTAACAATTATCTCTCCTTGGTATCTCGGTTTTACGGGGCACCCTTCGACAACTGAGGCAACCGATGATGCCGAATTTGTCACTTTCTTATCGGCGTTAATGTATGAACCGACCCAGGATATAACTATCAGACCAAGCTATGCGAGAGCGGGAGGGGACTATTGGGCCGAGGTCCCCAATGGCGTCGTTGCACCAGCCATGCCTGTCACCATTCGAGAGTGGGGAGAAAGGGCACCTAAGCCTGCTGCCAATATTCCAACTCCGGCGGCACCTTGGTTACTGATGATTGAGGGGAAGGCGAAAACTTTGTCCGAAGCTGAAGCGTTACTCGCCTCACAATAAAGGTAAGAAATAACTATGAGCCAATTTGATGCGGATGTGGTGATTGTCGGTTCGGGAGCCCTAGGCGCAAATGCCGCCTATCAACTCGCAAAAGCAGGGAAATCAGTCATTATGCTGGAGGCCGGACCTTATGTGCCGCGTTGGAAGGTCGTTGAAAATTACCGCAATATTGCGAGCAAACGTAACTGGTGCGCACCTTATCCAAACTTACCTTGGGCCCCTAACTCTTATACGGACGGCTATATCGATGCCACGGGTGATGATGATTTTGAATATGTTACCAGCTACTTGCGCGTAGTAGGAGGAAGTACACGCCATTGGGCTTCCGCCTGCTGGCGACTCCTCCCCAATGATTTTAAAATGCAAAGCGTATATGGCGTTGGCCGCGACTGGCCAATCAGTTATGAACAACTCGAGCCTTGGTATCTTCGTGCTGAACAAGAGGTGGGAGTCGTTGGTACAGGAGACGAAGACCAGAGTGGTCAGGGTAGGGGACATTACCCACCGCGCTCTGCAGCGTATCCTCTGCCGCCTGAAGCGAAGCCCTATATGGTACAGCGTATACAGGCGAAACTAGGTCCGTTGGGTTATCAAGTCGTGCATGAGCCACACGGTCGTGTATCTCGACCCTATGACGGTCGACCGGCCTGTGCAGGCAATAATAATTGTGAACCAATCTGTCCGATTGGGGCAATGTATTCTGGCGATATGCATGTCGATAAAGCTGTCGCCCTAGGGGTCGATCTGCGTACTGAAAGCGTAGCGTTTAAACTCGACCAAGCTGGAGATGGTAAAATTACTGCGCTGCATTACCGTAAGCCTGATGGTCGCGACACACGTTTGACGGCGAAGGTATTTATTATTGCCGCACATGGATTAGAAACGCCAAAATTATTACTGATGAATGACTTAGCTAATAGTTCTGATCAGGTCGGGCGCAATTTAATGGACCATACTGGGCTGAGTTTGACGTTTCTTGCCGATGAGCCTCTGTGGACCGGGAGAGGGTCGGTTCAGCACGGGTCAATTGTTAATCGCCGTGATGAGCCCAGCCGTGCTAAGCACTCCGCAATTCGTTATTCACTGCGTAATTTAGTACCCAATGTGGACGTCACTGTCCCACTATTGAAACAGGGCATGATAGGGCGACAGCTCGATGAAGCGATTCGCGACCGAGCCTCGCGGATTATGAATATCAGTACGATGAGCGAAACTTTACCTAACCCTGCTAACCGAGTTGTGCCTAATTATTCACAAAAAGATGCTATCGGTTTGCCTATGCTGAAGGTGAACTATCACCTCGACAGCTATGTACGAGGAATGCGTAACCAAGCAAATTTTGATTTCGCGAATTTTTTGCAGGCGTTTAATGGCGAGGTGATTGAGGCTCCCACTGGCTGGCGCAATCAATACCATATTATGGGTACGACTCTCATGGGGAGTAGTGCTGGCGATTCAGTGGTGGATAAGGATCTACGCTGCTGGGATCACGCCAATCTCTTCCTCGCGACGACCGGTGTCATGCCCTCCTCAGCCACCGTTAATCCAACGCTGACCGGCATCGCCTTAGCACTGCGCTTAGCTGATACCCTGCTGAAGGAGATTTAATGTTGAAATCATTACTAATCGGATTAGCGCTAACCTTTAGTATGAGCTCGCTAACTCTTGCCGCCATCAGGACGACTGAGGCACTACCGGAATTGGTGTCACGCGGGGCGTATCTCGCCACGGCAGGTGACTGCGCAGCCTGCCATCGCGACACACACAGCGCCCACCCTCTGGCGGGAGGATATGGTATTCAATCGCCTATAGGAGTAATTTATGCCTCTAACATTACCCCTTCTCAACAATATGGCATCGGCCGTTATTCGCTGGCAGATTTCAAAGCAGTGATGCGCCAAGGCTTAGCGCCAGGAGGACGTTACCTCTATCCAGCTATGCCTTACACTGCATTCGCTGGAATGTCTGACCGTGACCTGCAAGCACTCTACTCTTATCTTATGTTGTCAGTACAACCTGTCGATCATCGAGTGCCCCAGACTGATTTACCTTTTCCATTCTCTTTTCGCCCTGCGATGCGGGTGTGGAATGCACTGTATCTCAATTCGGATCCTGTACCAGGAGATGAAGCGATCGCAGGCAGTATAGAGCGTGGTAAATACTTAGTCAGAACCCTTACCCATTGCTCAACCTGCCATACTCCACGTAATACGTTAATGGCGGAACAAAAGGATAAATTTTTATCCGGTAGTCAATTAGGAGGATGGTTTGCCCCTAATATTACGCCTAGCCCTGAAGCGGGAATCGGTCAGTGGAGTGAACAACAGATCGTCACATATTTACGAACCGGTGCGGTGCATGGTTTGGCGGTTGCAGGCGGGGAGATGGGCACGGCAGTACAAAACTCCTTTTCGAAATTAAATGATAACGATTTACTGGCAATTAGCCGTTACCTTAAATCAGTTCCAGCAATACAAGGTATTTCGCATCGTCACAGCTCATTGAGTGAAAAACATGTTCCCGACTCTCCGGAAGAAACCGGTGTAATAATGGATGCCACGGGGTTAACCGAAACCCAGTCGATGAGTGGCGCGCAACTCTATAATGGTGCTTGTGCGACGTGTCATGGTAGTGAGGGAAAAGGGACTCAGGACCCACAGCATTTTTACCCCGCGTTGGTGGGATCTTCGGCAGTGACTCAGCCTAATCCTGCCAACCTGATAATGACTATTGCAGAAGGAATCGACCGTGAGACGCCATCAGGGCATGCGTTTATGCCCGAATTTAGCTCACAATTTACGCCTGAGCAGTTAGCTAAAGTTGCTGAGTATGTGACGCAACATTTCGGCGGAAATACCTCGACAAAGATTTCAGCTCAGCAAGTTCGTGAGGCGATGAGTGGTACGGGGGAAAGTAAAGGGTTGATTAAGTATGTAGCACTTCTCGCATATGGAGGGGGGACGGCAATTATCGTCGCGGTATTACTTACTCTTGCATTATGTATACGCCGATCTCGATAGCTATCCTAAAGTGAGATAGGGAGTCTCTCACCGCGGCGTTACTTTTTTCAGCACTTTCGACCGAAAAAGCATAGAGGGTTAAGCCTTGTTCTAAATCAATATCGAAATGATATTTCCCTCCTTTCATTTACTGCCTAAAATAGAGAGAGTGGCTATCGGTAACGATAGCGTTAATTTTTTAACTTATTTCTATGGAAGGTGGACTGTGCCAGATTGGCTAAATCTTGCCGCGGAATCATTCTGGCCGATGCTACATGCCGGATTGACCTTTACGATACCCTTAACGCTAATAGCCTTCGCGCTGGGCTTATCACTCGGCTTCCTCGTGGCCCTTGCCCGCTTATATGGGCCAAAGCCCCTACAGTACTTCGTCCGTTTCTACGTCTGGTTGTTCCGAGGCACGCCGCTATTAGTGCAACTTTTCTTAATCTTTTATGCCTTGCCGAGCGTTGGTATCACGATCTCAGCGTTTCCGGCGGCAGTGATCGGCTTTACGCTAAACATTGGTGCTTACTCTTCTGAGATTATTCGCGCGACCATTAAATCGGTTCCGATCAGTCAGTGGGAGGCGGCGCACTCTATTGGGATGAGCTGGCGTCAAGCATTGGTACGGATTATCTTGCCTCAGGCAGCGAGGATAGCGGTACCGCCGCTGTCGAACACCTTTATTTCATTAGTCAAAGATACCTCTTTAGCCTCGGTAATCACCGTACCAGAGATGTTCTTGGCCGCGCAACGTATCGCTGCGGTAACGTATCAGCCACTAATTTTGTATATTGAAGCAGCGCTTATCTACCTGTTTTTCAGCACGATCCTCTCTGCACTACAAAATAAGCTCGAAAAGCATTTCTCACGTGAAACCGTGACAGGAGATTAGCGAGATGATTTCACTACAGGGAATCAATAAATATTTTCAGGATAACCACGTTCTGAAGGACATTAGTCTGACCCTACCTAAGGGGTCGGTGACAGCGCTTATCGGTCCTTCAGGGAGCGGCAAGAGTACTCTGTTACGGTGCGTTAACCTGCTTGAGATCCCTCAATCGGGACAAATGCAACTGAGTGAGGAGAAACTGGTCTTTACGAAAAAGCCCCCTCGTCCGCAAGAGATCCAGAAAATAAGCCGCCAGACCGGGATGGTCTTTCAGAACTTTGCTCTGTTTCCTCATAAAACCGTGATTGAAAACATCACTGAAGGGCTAATCGTCGTCCACCGGATGCCGAAAGCCGAGGCAATTGCTCGGGCGGAAACCCTACTCGAAAAGGTAGGCCTTTCACATAAGCGTGATGTCATGCCTGCCACTTTATCCGGAGGGCAACAGCAACGAGTAGCGATTGCAAGGGCTCTGGCCCCTTCGCCGCAAGTCTTATTATGTGATGAGCCGACTTCAGCGCTCGATCCAGAATTAGCGACGGAAGTTGTGGCGGTTCTCCGCCAGCTAGCCAATGAGGGTACGACGATGTTGATGGCGACACACGACTTACGCCTAGCGGCTTCGGTAGCCAATCATACGATTTTTCTTGAAGCGGGCGAGATCGTTGAGTCTGCGGATTCGGCAACCCTTTTCCATTCACCACAAAAAGCACGTACGGCAGAGTATATTGCCACGTTAACGGAAGGTCTGCCCGCTGGCAGCCCAACTTAATCTACCAGGAGTCGTTATGAAAAAGAATTTTCTCGCAGTCGCTGCCATGTTAGTTCCTCTCGGGTTCGCAAGTTCGGCGATGGCAGATACGCTTGCCAACGTTAAATCTTCAGGTCAACTCAAGATCGGTACAGAGGGCACTTATGCGCCTTTTACCTTTCATACAATTTCGGGCGATCTGACTGGCTTTGATGTCGAAATTGGTGAAGCGATTGCTAAACAGCTCAAAGTGAAGCCTGTGTTTGTCGAAAGTAAATGGGACGGCCTGATCGCTGGGTTAGACGCGAAGCGTTATGATGTGGTCATTAATGAAGTCGGTATTAGCCCAGAGCGCCAGAAAAAATATGCCTTCTCAGCGCCCTACATCGCGTCTAAAGCGGTACTGATCGTGAAAAGCGATAACAACACGATCCATCAATTTACCGATCTGAAAGGGAAGAATTCAGCACAGTCGCTTACCAGTAATTATGCACAGATTGCTCGTCAATATGGTGCGCAATTAGTAAATACTGACGGCTTTAACCAAGCAGTAGACTTGGTTGTACAAGGTCGTGCGGATGCTACCGTGAATGATAACCTCTCTTACCTCGACTTTAAAAAGCACCGTGCGAATGCCCCAGTGAAGGTGGTAGCCTCGGAAGATAACGCGAGCGCATCGGGTGTGTTAATGCGTAAGGACGATACGTCGTTACAAACCGCTATCAATACAGCCTTAGCCGAACTTAAGAAAGACGGTACTTATCAAAAAATCTCCCAGAAATACTTCGGGGCAGATGTCTCGCACTAATCTACACATTGCCCCCACTAGGGGGCATTATCCCGCCTGAGCTGCCGTTAACCCGGCAATCGCTATTTCGGCCAGATAGTGTGCAGTGGGGAGCAGTACCTGATCATTTATTTTAAAAGCAGGGTGGTGCAAAGGGTGTACTTCCCCCGTGCCGACCATAATAAAAGCGCCTGGCGTGTGTTGTAGGTAGTAGGCAAAGTCCTCACCAATCGGACTGGCGTCTATCTCTTTGGCGACCAAGCCACTTTTTACCGCCTGTTCTAAGGCGAAAGTCGCCCAATGTGGATCGTTAACGACTGAGGGTGGGCCAGCTTGCCAATCGAGATCAATCTCTACGGCAAAGGCGGCAGAAAAGCCGACGACTATCTGTTGAAAGCGCTGTTCAATCAACTGCCGAGCTTCGGCGGAGAAGCTCCTGACTGTCCCTTCTAACCACGCTTTATCAGGAATAATATTCCACGCGCTACCACTGTGAAACTGGGTAATAGAGACGACGGCGTTATCCGCTGACGGCGTATTGCGACTTATGATGGTTTGCAGGCTAGCGACCAATTGACTGGCGATAACGATCGGGTCGACACTCTGCTCGGGTTTTGCTGCATGGCTACCTATGCCTTGCACGCTAAGGGCGAAACGATCGACCGCCGCAGTTAAGGGGCCCGCTTTACAGCCAATGGTTCCTGCCGGGAGTGAGGGATCGTTATGAATACCCACCACCGCCAAGGCATCCTCCAGCGCTCCCGTTGCAATAATATCTAATGCACCCACGCCAATCTCCTCAGCGGCTTGAAACAAAATACGGACTCGTCCTGGCAGCTGGGCTTCCTGTTGCTTCAGAATAATCGCTGCACCTAAGGCGGCGGCGCTGTGAAAATCGTGACCACAGGCGTGCATAATACCGGGGTGTTTTGAGCGATAACTGACCTCGGCTTGCTCCTCGA
>DWRH01000025.1:0-45205 GCA_022318365.1 Anthoptus insignis
ATGAATACAACAGTGAGCGACCTCATGAATCCCTGAATAACCTGACGCCGGAAGAATACCGGCTGATGACTGAGAAAACGGGGATCTCAAAAAGTGCGTGGAACTAACACAGGGATACTTACAGACCGAAGCCGCCGACCTGATTGTTAAAGGTATGGAAGGGGCGATTGCTGCGAAGACTGTTACCTATGACTTTGAGTGTTTAATGGATGGCGCTAAGTTACTGAAATAATGAGAGTTTGGTGATGTTATAATCAAGAGCATGTAGTTTTATGTATATCAGTAAAGGTAAACCAGCATAAATTCATGCTGGCTTTTAATACTTCATTTTCGTTTTAAATTTAATCATGACCTGAACGAAAAAATACGGCGTAATTAAATTGATTTTTCTTTCTTTTTGATATATTTATCATTCACATCAATTTTAATTGTCGATTGCTTTATAAATGGTGATTATTTTTTAATCGCAGTTCCCTCTATGTAAACGTAAGAAAATTATGCTAATATTATAGGGATGATGATCATTGTTGTAAATCCATAGATAGAGAAAATAAAATCAGGGAAATATTATTCCACTTCATTTTTCATGGTTTGAGATATTGGGATATGACTCAAGTAAAGTAAAGATATTGACGGAGGAAGTTATTAATCCTGAAATTCTATTTTCAATGTTATTTTTCTGGAATATAAAAAATCAATGAGCAGAGAGAAAGCTACAGTAGATAGAATATTCAAGCCTCTATTTTTTCGAAAAATATTCCAATCACGATAGTTGTAGAGATAAATTTATTAATTAACGATAAATTTCAAATTCATTTTAGATATTTTAGTGACAAAGGTTATTACTAAACCATATACTCACAAAAAATCAACATCAACAACATTCCGTTATGACGGTTTTTCTGTGAAATGGTTGACAACTCATGAGTTAAGTAAAATCCAACGAGTGTAAATCTGAAATTTCATAAAATAGAAAATATATTTTAGGTTATAAAAATAAATATTTAATTTATAACCTTGTGTTAAAAATTATTTTTTATAGAATGAAATCACGAAATTTCTTCTTGTTTTTTACCAGATAATCAGGGAAGCAACATTCATTCAATTCTTGAACCTTCATTATGCGTTCTCTGCCCCATATATCTTTACCTTCAAGCAACGACTTTTTGATATGAACTGGATTATTGAACTCAGGAATGTCATTTTCTGTATGAGAGATAGACGACATTTTTTCTGATATTCTCTCAACCGTCATCACCCATGAAAAATGCCAGCCACCATTCATTATTTTTTTGTTTCTAAGTTTCAATAGATTCCATTTTAACCAGTTTTTGCGTATTGGTGAGTTTTCCTTTTTGAAGTTTCTTAGTAATTCCGGCTGGCTAAGGAAGAAGTTTTTCAGTCTCTTGTAAGTTACCGCTCGGGGTAAAGTACATTGTCTGGCTGTGCCATTGGTATTAAATACTTGTAAATTGAATTGGTAATTATAAAAATTTTGGAAAATGGTGGTGCAGAAATTGGCTGGTGAAATAGTGTTTATTACATCAGGGTTAAAGATTTCGTCAACATCAGAAACCAGTATCAAATCATTGTCAGATGCTTGCTTCAATCCTCGCATGATGGCATTACGCGTTTGTGCTTCGTTCTGCCATGGATCATCATATGGTGCTTCATCAAAGATGACATAAGTTATTTTATCCTGAAATTTTTTGAATTTTTCAGGGGAAAAGTTCAACTTTTTTTTATTGCCAGTAAATGAGTGAGTAGATTCAACAATGACGAATCTATCGACAACATGCTGGAGTGTTTCAAGACGTATCTCGAGTAGCATATCTTCATCATAGTACAAAAAACAGTCATAAATCATATTGTATTCTTTTCGTTAACCTGATCCCTGAATTCTTTGCATTTTATACTATATCAAACGGATATACGCATCTTTCCTGGTTAATTAAAGACTATTTTGTTTCACTATCATGAGGATTACCTGAATCATCGCTTATTGATAGTGATGGTTTTTGTTACAATTGATTAACATCATCCGTCGGCAACCAGGGATAATTATTGATCGTCAACGCTACATTTTGTTTAGCAATTCGCAAATGACCTTGCGCACCGATGGGGAGGGTGACAGTATCGGGTTCGTGGCCATAAGGTAAACCGGTAATGATCGGGCAATTAACGACAGTACGTAGATAATGCCAGACAGTATCAAGACTATTATCATCCGGGGCATACCCGCTAAAATCACCACACACGATCGCGTTCTGACGCATTAAAATACCACTGGCAGCAAGTTGCAGGAGCATCCTTTCGACTTTGTAAGCAGGTTCATTGATATCCTCAATCACTAAAATGCCGCCGTCAATCTCAGGCATCCAGCGGGTGCCAATCAGAGAGGTGACCATGGCAAGGTTCCCCCCCCAAATTGTTCCTGAAATATCACAGGCAGAGTGGCAAGATTGCCAGTGCAATGTAATCTGTTGTTGTGTAATCGTGTTCCAGAAATGTTCAGTCGTGAATGCTGAAAGGGACAAAGCGCCGAAGTTCGCTGCAAGCATTGGACCACTGAAAGTAATCATACCCTGGGTTAATAGTGCTAACTGAATCGCTGTAAAGTCGCTGTGGCCACAAAAAATGGTTGGCTGGGAGCGGAATTTTCCAGCGAGTTCTGCGACAGCGAGGAACGGAAGGAGGCGCGTAGCACCGTAACCTCCACGAACCGCAAGGACAATATCTGGCTGAGAGAGTGAATCGAGCAAGCCATTTAAGTCTTCTGCCCTCTGTTGATCAGTGCCAGCGAAACGATTATCACGGCGGCTGATTATTTCGCTATTGTCGACCTGATGTCCTGCTGCTCGCAGGCGTTGAATGCCGCGTTCTGCTGCCTGTTGATTAACGCAGTATCCTGAAGGCGCGACCAGGTGAATACGGCGGGATATCGATGTTGTCATTGTTTTGATACCTTAAGAACAAAAGAGACAATGCCATTCGGTATTGCAGCGGTGCTTTTTTTCCGGCAAATTGTCTCTTCTTTCTGCTACTGGTGCAATGTGATATCGTCCGGTACCTCGCCAGGGGCGAAGCCAAAAGGTTCTGGTTGCTGATGTTCCTTTAATAGCTGATAAACTTATTCTGATTTTTCCTGGCGTTATCGTTGTCTGTCTCCGTTGACGATAGTCTTTGATGTATGCTGTGGTACACGATTATACGTAGATACGTTTTAGTGAATGAATAGTGCTCATTTTTATGGCTCTTTGATTAATAGGATGATTAAAGCGTGAAAGGTTTAAAAATCGTTGCCAGCGTTGCAGTGTTACTTCTCGCTGGTTGCGCTAAACAACAGGAAGAACCTCCTGTAGAAACGGTTGAGTCCCCTTCAGCATTTCTAACTCCTCAGCCGGTTAAGGACCCTCATCCCTGGGTACCTCTGACAGCCAGTGCTGCAAAAAATTACGGAGTCGACCAGAAATTACTTGACGCTATCATTGTTGTTGAGTCCGGTGGGAATCCTCAAGCAGTGAGTAAATCAAACGCGATTGGACTGATGCAAATTAAGGCTGCGACAGCCGGGCGTGAAGTTTACCGTCTGCGTGGCCAGTCAGGCCAGCCTTCCCGTAGTGATTTGCACGATCCTGCAAAAAATATTGATATTGGTACCGCCTATCTCAAAATTATTCGTGAACAACAGCTGGCGGGGATCCGTGATCCGGAAACGTTACGTTATGCGATGATTGTTGCTTATGTGAATGGTTCTGGTGCGTTATTACGTACCTTTGCTAATGATCGTAACAAGGCGATTGCGATGATCAATGACATGACACCGGAAGCTTTTTATCAGCATGTACAAAATAAACATCCGGCTTCTCAGGCGCCACGATACTTATGGAAAGTGAAACTGGCTTATTCCAATGGGGTATTGCGATAATACTATTTTTACAGGGCAATTATTGGTAACTATCCTGCTAACTGTCTGTGAAGTTTGTTAAAAATAAAGTTATAAAAAAAATAGTTAAAAAAGACGTTAATTTATTATAATTTTTCCTCTGCTAATCTAATAAAAAATGTTACGTTTTTTTCCATAAACTCATATAATTTTACAGTTAGTTTCACATGCCAGATATAGAATTATAATTCAGTTTACTTATGTATAAAATAGCGTTATTGATTTATTATCTTTATAAATTAACAAATAATAATGATTTCAGGCTGATGTTTTTCATTCGTCATTGACTCTTGTTGCTGCCGATCAATGGCGTTCATTCTCAGGTTAGCTAACGCTTATCGTACCGTTGTTCACTTCCTGACTATTTTTCTGCATTTTATCAGCGAAGTAGCGAAATCGGGTCTATACTCGAATCCGTACTATGGTATACAAGACTAAGGAGTGAAAATGGGGATCTTATCCTGGATTATTTTTGGTTTCATTGCAGGCGTAATTGCTAAATGGATCATGCCCGGCAAAGACAGTGGCGGTTTTGTTGTCACCATCATACTGGGTATTGTCGGTGCAGTCGTGGGGGGGTGGATCAGTATTCCTCTCGGATTTGGCCGCGTAGATGGTTTTAATTTTGGTAGTTTTGTCGTTGCAGTGGTTGGGGCAATCATTGTGCTGTGGATTTACCGTAAGTTAAAAAGCTAACCGCAACCACCAGAAGCTAGCAGTATCAAGGATTCAGGCTGGCCTTAGCCCTGTACGTGCTCGACAGGGTGGGCCAGTCGATACACGGCAGAACAGCTATACTGATCTCTAGCCTTTTTCCTGCATCAATATCATACACCTCTCTTTTTTATGCCGACCATGCACAATTTGTGGCTAACATGAAAGATTCTCACGATGGGTTGTAACGCTGATGAGCATCAGGTCTCTCTGGAGAGTGTTGGTGATAGATAATATGAAAAGATGCTATCTCTCGGGTGACTTCTCATAAGACATTAAAGAAATACATCCTGCTGCCGATGACTCGACTCAATAATTGATGCCAGGAAATGCAACAGGCGCAGGTGAGGAAACACAGGTCAACAGGATGATAGAGCAGATCCCCATACAGGCACTTCGCGTTGGCATGTATGTACATAAACTTGAGGTATTTTGGTTAAAAGATCCGCATCTCAATAATCAAACACTGATCGCCAACGATGATCAGTTACGTGCCATTGTTGACAGTGGCTTAAAAACAGTCTGGATAGATAGTGCTAAAAGTGTCATTCCTCCTGATGCCATTGACAGTGTTATGTCGGTATATGACAAAAAAAACTCTACAATGCCTGTACTACAAAGTGAGATTGCTACAGCCAGACAAGTTTGTGAAAATGCCAAACGGGTAGTCATGACCTTATTTCACAGTGCGCGGATGGGACAGCTCATTGATACTTCGCTCGCTTTACCCGTTGTCAGTGAAATTACTGCATCTATAAGTCGTCATCCCTCAGCGCTACTCAGTATTTCACGATTGAAAAATCATGATGACTATACTTACCTGCATTCTGTGGCTGTGTGTGCATTAATGGTGTCGCTGGCAAGACAAATGGATTTTGATGAAATAATGATCCAGAAAGCGGGTATGGCAGGATTAATGCATGATATTGGTAAAGCGCTGATTCCAGAAGACCTTCTTAATAAACCGGGTAAGCTGACTGAAACAGAATTTTCAATAATCAAACAGCATCCGACGTTGGGTGTTGAGATGATGAAAAATACCACACGCGACGATGATTTACTTGATGTGGTGCTTCATCATCATGAAAAAATGGATGGTAGTGGTTATCCGCATGGAGAAGATGCAAGCAGTATATCTTTATTATCGCGTATGGCTTCAGTTTGCGATGTTTATGATGCTATTACTTCTGACAGACCTTATAAAGAGGGCTGGAATCCGGCCTGGGCAATGCATAAGATGGCGACATGGAAAGGGCATTTTGATCAGGAAGTCTTTTATGCTTTTGTGAAGACCATGGGGATTTACCCGACTGGCTCATTAGTTCGCCTCGCATCCGGTCGTATTGGTATTGTGACAGAGCCCTCTACAAATGCTTTATTACGCCCGAAGGTGAGCGTGTTTTTTTCATCAACTTCTAATCAAAAAGTTCCAATTGAGATTGTTGATCTTTCTGAATCATCTTGCTGGGACAGTATTCAGGGACCTGAAGCATCTAATGCCTGGCGAAGATTTATTCCTGAATCATTATTGCTTCCAGGATAAATCCCAGGGAAATAATTCTAAAATAACATTTAATTATCAATTAACTGAAATGTTGATAGTGATAATTTATGTTATTGATAGGTTGTGTGCCTGTTTTTATTTTGTTATGTTGAATGAGTTTGCTCAATGTTAGATTTTGTTTTTTATGATTTTTTTAACACCACAAAGGGTAAGCTAATCTTAATAATTGTACTAAAATGAATAATCATCCTGCAAGGAAGGAGTCAGGTAGATACAAACTCAGGGGCAACAAACGGCAAAATGGGTTTTAGACGACTTTCTGTTCAGTAGCTATAAAAGCTACTAGTTTACAGCTTCCTAAACGTTAGGCTTTGGCCTCTTTTTTTGCCATTACAATGTTACAGTGCATACTAGAATGCTGTTGTTATTGTTCTGTAATTTAACGTTTACGCGTAATGTTAGTCAGGATAAGAATTATGGGTACATCAGATCTGCTTAAACATATTTATGATATTAATTTATCGTATTTGTTACTTTCTCAACGACTTATCAATGAGGACAAACCGTCAGCCATGTTCAGGCTTGGCATCAGCGAAGAGATGGCAGCAGTGCTCGCGGCACTGACGCTTCCTGAAATGGTTAAGCTTGCTGAAACAAACCAACTTATTTGTCAATTCCGGTTCGAGGACCCGACATCTATTACCCGTTTGACCCAGGAATCACGTGTTGATGATTTACAACAGATCCATACTGGTATACTGCTTTCCAGTCGTCTTCTGCGTTCTGTGTCAACCCGGGATGAGTCATCAGCGAAGAAGAGGACCGGGTAATGGGCGAAAAAAGTATTGTGCAGGAAGCCCATGATATTCAACTCGCGATAGAGTTAATTTCTCTGGGCGCACGTTTGCAAATGTTGGAGAGTGAAACTCAGCTTAGTCGTGGGCGCTTAATCAAACTCTATAAAGAGTTACGTGGCAGCCCCCCGCCAAAAGGCATGTTACCTTTTTCTACTGACTGGTTCATGACCTGGGAACAGAATATTCATGCTTCTATATTCTGTAATGCGTGGCAATTCCTGCTAAAAAGTGGTCTTAGTACCGGGGTTGATGCAGTTATTAAAGCTTATCGTCTCTATTTGGAACAGTGTCCGCAACAGGATGATGTTCCTTTATTGGGGTTGACTCGTGCATGGACTTTGGTGCGCTTTGTTGAAAGTAATATGCTTGAACTAACTGAGTGTAAATCGTGTGGAGGATGTTTCATTAATCATACTCATCAGCCAGTGGGTAGTTTTGTATGCAGTTTATGTCAGCCACCTTCTCGTGCAGTGAAAAAACGTAAACTTTCCAGCATGTCTGCCGATAACTCGTTACAACTGCTGGATGAACAAGTAAAGAAAGCTGTATAAAACAGTTTTCAGTAGAAGGACCAGCAGCGGTGATCACCGCTGCTTTTTTTTGCCCAAGGAAGGGAAACAGACAGTTTGTATTATGTGTGTTTCACCGACGCGTCCTGGACGTAAGGATTCTTTCGTGTTGATTATCTTGGGTTATATTGTAGTTCTGGGGTCGGTGCTGGGCGGCTATGCGATGGTCGGTGGCCATCTGGGCGCGTTGTACCAACCTTCGGAGCTGCTGATTATCGGCGGCGCCGGGATTGGAGCCTTTCTCGTAGGGAATAACGGTAAAGCGATTAAAGCCACGCTGAAAGCGTTGCCTTCTCTGATGCGCGGTTCGAAGTATAGCAAAGCCGTCTACATGGATTTGATGTCATTACTGTACCGGATTATGGCCAAGTCACGTCAGCAAGGTATGCTTTCACTCGAAAGAGATATAGAAGATCCTGCTCAAAGCGAAATTTTCACGTCCTATCCACGTATTTCTGGTGACAAATTACTGATGGATTTTATTGCCGACTATCTGCGTCTGATGATCAGCGGGAATATGAACGTACTTGAAATAGAAACGCTGATGGACGAAGAAATTGAGACTCACGAACATGAGGCGGATATCCCGGCAGCGGCACTCGGAGCAGTTGGTGATTCACTGCCTGCGTTTGGTATTGTGGCCGCGGTAATGGGGGTCGTTCATACTCTGGCATCTGCCGACAGACCTGCCGCAGAGCTTGGTGAGTTGATAGCTCATGCTATGGTGGGAACTTTTCTTGGTATCTTGCTTGCTTATGGTTTTATTTCACCGCTTGCCGGTGTGATGAGGCAGAAAAATTCGGAAACCACAAAAATTCTGCAGTGCATCAAAGTGACCCTTTTGTCCAGTATTCATGGTTATGCGCCGCAAATAGCCGTCGAATTTGGCCGTAAAATCCTCTATTCCACAGAGCGACCTTCTTTCAGCGAGTTGGAAGAGCATGTACGGAATGCAAAAAACCCTGCGAAATCAACTGCGGACCCTGATGCATGAAGGACGAACAGCCAATTATCATACGCGTAAAGCGTAAAAAGCATACAGGTCACGAAGGAGGGCATGGCTCGTGGAAAATTGCCTATGCAGACTTCATGACAGCAATGATGGCCTTTTTTATGATCATGTGGTTGATCTCAATTTCTAATCCTCAGCAGCTTGTACAGATAGCGGACTATTTTAAAACTCCCTTGCAGGTGGCAATTACGGGGGGACCGAGGAGCAGTACCAGCTCGAGCCCGATACCTGGTGGTGGTGATGATCCAACGCAGAAAACAGGTGAAGTCAATAAAAGTATTAATGCAGACGATCAGAAGAAAAAACTGGACCAAATTCGACTGAACAGATTGCGCGAGAGACTGGACCAGCTTATCGAAGCTGATCCTAAATTGCGTGCGCTTCGACCTCACCTGGTGATCGATATGGTGGAAGAAGGATTACGGATACAGATCATCGACAGCGAAAATCGACCAATGTTTAAAACGGGCAGTGCTGAAATTGAGCCTTATATGCGCGATATTTTAAGAAGCATTGCTCCAATGCTGAATGAAATTCCCAACAAAATTAGTCTGTCTGGCCATACAGACGATTTTCAGTATGCCAGTGGGCAGCGTCGTTACAGTAACTGGGAACTCTCAGCTGATCGGGCTAATGCTTCACGGCGTGAATTGATCACTGGTGGCCTGGCGGATGGAAAGATGTTACGCGTGGTGGGAATGGCTGACACCATGAAATTAAAAAATCGACCCGGCAGCGATGCCGCCAACCGTCGTATTACATTGCTGGTACTCAATCATGATGCTGAAGTGAAAATTGAGCAGGAAAATGCAGAGAGTGATGCTATACAAATCAACGATAAAGATCCGTCAAGTTTCAAACAAATTACATTGCCAGGACAGCCAACGTTAAATAACCAAAAGGCAACAAGCGTACCAACAACAGCAAATGGGAGTTCTGGTGGCGTGACACCTGTGAAGACACCATCAACAGGACAACCCGCTGCAAATAATCAAAATGTGACAAGCGCATCAGCAACACAGAGCGGCAGCTCGGGTGGTGTGACGCCTGCGTTGACACCATCAACAGGTCAACCCGCTTTAAATAACCAAAATGCGCCAAGTGCACCAACAACATCAACATCAACATCAACAGCACCAACACAGAACGGGAGCTCTGGTGGTGGTACCTCTGTGGTGACACCATCGGCAGGACAACCAGCGTTAAATAACCAAAATGCGACAAGCGCACCAACAACACAGAACGGGAACTCTGGTGCAGTGAGGCCTGTGATAACACTATCAACAGGTCAAACTGCACCACCAAACCCGTCCGGTAACGATGCGAATAAGAGGTGACACCGTGAGCATGGATATCAGCGATTTTTACCAGACATTCTTTGATGAAGCTGACGAGTTGTTAGCTGATATGGAACAACATTTACTTGGGTTGGATCCCGACACGCCGGATGCGGAACAATTAAATGCTATTTTTCGTGCTGCACACTCGATAAAAGGTGGTGCGGGTACGTTTGGTTTCAAGGTGTTGCAGGAAACCACCCATATCCTGGAAAATATTCTCGACGGTGCTCGTCGTGGTGAAATGACCTTAAGCACCGATATCATCAACTTGTTTTTGGAAACCAAAGACATTATGCAAGAACAGCTGGATGCCTATAAAACTGCTTCAGAACCTGATGCTGAAGCGTTCAAATACATCTGTCAGGCCCTGCGCCAGCTGGCACTTGAAGCCAAGGGTGAAGTGCCGGCAGTCTCAACAACCAGTTCATCGGCGGCAACCTCTGCTTCTGATCAATCTGTGGCAGTACAAAGCGGCAACAGTTCGCCGGCATTGCATTTGGCGTTGATTGATTTGAAACCCGATGACATCTCTTTGATGATTGAGGAGCTCGGCAATCTTGGCACGCTTACCGTTCTGGAAAAAGGGACAGATCGTCTCGAGGTAGAACTCGAGAGTACGGTAAGTAAGGATGATATCGTCGCTGTACTCTGTTTTGTCATTAATGAAGCGCAGATTGTGTTTCTTGACTCTGTGGTAGCAACAGACTCTCCTGTTGACAATGAGGAAACTGTCGAAGAAGAAGCGTTGTCACAGACAGCTGACATTGAGCCTGTAGCTGCCGCTAAACCTGCAAAACACGAACACAATAAAAAAGCGCCAGCAAAAGCCAGTGAATCAACCAGTATCCGCGTTGCTGTGGAAAAAGTTGATCAACTGATTAATCTGGTGGGCGAGCTGGTGATCACGCAATCGATGCTGGCACAACGCTCCGGTGAACTTGACCCGGTAAATCATAGCGATTTACTCAATAGCATGGGACAGCTGGAACGCAATGCGCGTGATCTGCAGGAATCGGTAATGTCGATTCGTATGATGCCGATGGAGTATGTCTTTAGCCGTTTCCCTCGTCTGGTTCGTGATTTAGCCGGTAAGTTGAACAAAGACGTAGAGCTGACCCTGTTAGGAAGTTCTACTGAACTGGATAAAAGTCTGATTGAACGTATCATTGATCCTCTGACCCACCTGGTGCGTAACAGTCTCGATCATGGAATTGAGTCTCCTGAACAGCGTCAAAAATCAGGAAAATCAGCGACCGGTAACCTGACGCTTTCTGCTGAGCATCAGGGGGGAAATATCTGTATTGAAGTGGTGGATGATGGCGCAGGCCTCAACCGCGAGCGTATTCTGGCAAAAGCGCGTTCTTCAGGGCTGCCGGTGACTGACTCGATGAGTGATGAAGAAGTGGGAATGCTCATCTTTGCTCCTGGTTTCTCGACTGCAGAGCAGGTGACTGATATCTCCGGACGTGGTGTTGGTATGGATGTGGTCAAACGGAATATTCAGGAAATGGGCGGCCATGTTGAGATTGCTTCAAAGCAAGGTGCCGGCACCACGATTCGTATCTTGCTGCCTCTGACGCTTGCTATTCTTGATGGCATGTCGGTACGAGTGGGTAATGAAGTGTTTATCTTACCACTGAATGCCGTTATGGAGTCGCTACAGCCGCTGGAGGAAGTCTTGCATCCACTGGCGGGTGGCGAGCGAGTACTCGAGGTCCGTGGCGAGTATCTACCTCTGGTAGAATTGTGGCAGGTATTTGATGTTGGCAGTGCAAAAACAGAAGCAACACAGGGAATTGTGGTCATTTTGCAGAGTGCAGGAAGACGATATGCGTTGCTGGTCGATCAACTTATTGGTCAGCACCAGGTGGTAGTGAAGAATCTTGAGAGTAACTACCGTAAAGTTCCGGGAATTTCTGCCGCTACTATTCTTGGTGATGGCAGTGTGGCGTTGATTGTCGATGTAGCCGCGTTGCAATCGCTCAATCAGGAAAAACGCTTTGCGGGCGCTGCAGCCTGAGTTAATCGATTAAGGGTAAAGACGATGACAGACATGATACATGCCACCAAACTGGCAGGCGAAACGGTAGGACAGGAGTTCCTGGTTTTTACACTGGGAAAAGAAGAATACGGCATTGATATTCTGAAAGTACAGGAAATCCGTGGTTACGATCAGGTTACCCGTATTGCCAATACACCGGCATTTATCAAAGGCGTAACCAATCTACGCGGGGTCATTGTACCGATTATCGATTTGCGGATTAAGTTTTCGCAACCTGGTGTTGATTACAATGAAAATACTGTTGTTATCGTACTCAATCTTAAAGATCGGGTCGTAGGTATTGTCGTAGATGGTGTTTCTGACGTGTTGTCACTGGTCAAAGAGCAAATCCGTCCTTCACCTGAGTTTTCGGTGACCATGTCCACTGAATACCTCACCGGTCTCGGGGCTATCAATGACAGGATGTTGATTTTAGTTGATATTGAAAAGCTACTTAATAGTGATGAGATGGCTTTAGTAGACACACTACGTAAAGGCTAAGAGATTACTCTGATGTAAAAAGGCTGAACTGAGTTCAGCCTTTTTTTTATGTCAATTAAGCATAAAAAGTAATTTTTATGATAAAGAAATGTAAAATTACGTCGATAACAAAGCCAATTAGACCGGTAGAGAGGTACAGAGGTAATGTATGTTTAAAAGGATTCAGGTAGTTACGGTTCTGGCAAGCATGTTAGTTCTTTTTGTCGCGATACTGATTGGTACTGGAAGTCTGTTTTTCAGCACCGTAAAAAACGATAAAGAAAATTTTGCATTAAATCAGCAATATCGTATCCAGCAGCAGGCCGCCGGAAAAGCATGGACCGCATTAGTACAAACACGTAATACGCTAAACCGGGCAGGGGTCCGTTTTCTGTTAGATGCTAATATGGCCGGTTCTGGCAGTACGGTAGCAGAACTAATGCTACTGGCTGAGCAGGAGCTGGCAGTAGCGAATAGTGCTATGCAAACGTTCAATCAGTATCTCACAGAAGCAGGTCGAAAAGCTGATAATGTAAGAGCGGTTCAGGATAACTATCGACAATTCTATCAAGCACTTGAAGCCTTGATTGCCATGATGAAGACGGGACGTTTCAATGATTTTGTTGCTCAGCCGACACAGCAGTTTCAGCAACAATTTGAAAATGCTTACGAGGAATGGCTGAAAGGTAACAATGCACTGACTTTTCAGGGTGTTGCGCGTAGTCAGGCCGCGTACACAACGACGTTGCAAGTCTTGGGCAGTGTGGCCGTTTTTGTGTTGCTGATTATCTTTATCACATGGAAAGCCTTACGCGAAGCATTACTGATCCCTCTCAGAAGTAATATTGCTCATATACAACGAATTGCCAGTGGCGATCTGACCCAACCGATTGTGGTAGAAGGCCGCAATGAAATGGCAGAACTTTCGCGTAGCTTATTCGATATGCAACATTCCCTGGTCAATACAGTGGGAAGTGTTCGTGAAGGTGTTAATGCTATTTACACCGGAGCCAGTGAAATTTCCTCCGGAAATAATGATCTTTCATCACGTACCGAGCAACAGGCTGCAGCACTGGAAGAAACCGCAGCCAGTATGGAGCAGCTTACCGCAACAGTGAAGCGGAATGCAGAAAATGCCAGTCAGGCTTCACAACTGGCTTTCAGTGCCTCTGAAACGGCGCAGAAAGGCGGAGAAGTGGTTGAACGTGTGGTGAAAACGATGAGTGATATCTCTGGTAGTTCACAGAAAATTGCCGATATTACTGGAGTAATTGATGGAATTGCTTTTCAGACCAATATACTAGCCCTGAATGCAGCCGTCGAGGCAGCAAGAGCTGGAGAGCAGGGGCGTGGTTTTGCCGTTGTTGCGGGTGAAGTACGAAGCCTGGCGCAACGCAGTGCTCAGGCCGCTAAAGAGATAAAAACATTAATTGAAGATTCAGTAGCGCGTGTCGATAACGGATCCATACTGGTAGGAAGTGCTGGTGAGACCATGGCTGATATTGTCAGTTCAGTGACTCGTGTTACAGATATTATGTCAGAAATTGCATCAGCTTCTGATGAACAGAGTCGTGGTATTGACCAGGTGGGTGTCGCCATCACCGAAATGGATCGGGTTACGCAGCAGAATGCCGCACTGGTGGAGCAATCCGCAGCCGCTTCACATGCACTGGAAGATCAAGCCAGTAATCTGAACCAGGCTGTTGCTGTTTTCCGTCTGCCCTCTGTGACCGCAAAACCTGTTATTGCACGGGTAGAAAAAAGGGCTTCAATACCGGAAAAAACGCGACAGTTACCGGGAAAAGTAACTAGCACAGACGATAACTGGGAAACGTTTTGATATCGCCGGGGTTATCTGAACACTCTGAAAATAAACAGAGTAATTTTTCAGATAATCAAGCTACTTAACCCCGTTGTTGAACTCTCTCAGGATGGTCGGAATGAAAAGAACGATGTCAGCAGGAGCAGAGGAAATGGCGACTCCGCTTGCACAAATGGTGCAGCGGTTGCCCTTATCCGATGCGCATTTTAAACGTATAAGTCAATTGATTTATCAACGTGCAGGTCTTGTTCTCGCTGATCACAAACGTGAAATGGTTTATAACCGCCTGGTGCGAAGATTGAGAGTGTTGGGAATTGCTGATTTTGGTCAGTATCTGGCCCTTCTGGAAGCGCAAGCTAATAACGATGAGTGGCAAGCTTTTATCAATGCGCTGACCACAAATTTGACAGCATTTTTTCGTGAAGCGCACCACTTTCCAATTCTGGCTGAACATGCCAAAAAACGCACTGGCACGGTGAATGTGTGGTGTGCCGCAGCATCTACCGGAGAAGAGCCATACTCGATTGCCATGACGCTTGCTGACACGCTGGGTAATGGAAAGTTTCAGGTTTTTGCCACGGATATTGACACGCAGGTTCTTGAGAAAGCAGTTAATGGCATCTATCGTCAGGAAGATTTACGCATGCTATCCGCACAACAGCGACAGCGTTTTTTCTTCCGTGGTACCGGACCGCAAGCCGGTATGGTGAGAGTCAGACCTGAGTTAGCCAATGCAGTTACATTTGCACCGTTAAATCTCCTTGATAAGAGCTGGTCTATACCGGGACCTTTCGATGCTATTTTTTGTCGCAATGTGATGATTTATTTCGATAAAGAAACTCAAGAGATGATCTTGAAACGCTTTGTTTCAATGCTGAAGCCCAACGGTATTCTATTTGCCGGACACTCTGAAAATTTCAGTCAGATAAGCAAAGAATTTTATCTGCGCGGTCAGACCGTCTACGGGCTCACTAAGGATAGATAATGCGAAAAATTAAAGTACTTTGTGTCGATGATTCAGCGTTGATGCGTCAGTTGATGACGGAGATTATCAATAGCTATCCGGATATGGAAATGGTAGCGCAGGCTCCAGATCCGCTGGTTGCACGCGAATTGATTAAACAATACAACCCTGATGTCCTGACGCTGGATGTTGAAATGCCACGCATGGACGGGCTCGATTTTCTTGAGAAATTGATGCGCTTACGTCCGATGCCAGTGGTTATGGTTTCATCGCTGACCGGTAAAGGTTCAGAGATTACCCTGAAAGCCTTAGAGCTTGGTGCAGTCGATTTTGTCACCAAACCTTCACTGGGTATTCGTGATGGCATGATGGCTTACAGCGAAATGATTGCTGACAAGGTACGTGCTGCGGCGCGCTCTAAACCCCAGGCGCGTAAACCGACGTCAACAACGCTGCTGAAAGCCGGGCCGTTACTGAGTAGTGAGAAGTTGATTGCCATTGGTGCATCAACCGGAGGAACGGAAGCGATTCGTCAGGTACTGGAGCCGCTGCCATTGAATAGTCCCGCATTGCTGATTACTCAGCATATGCCGCCTGGTTTTACCCGTTCCTTCGCTGAACGACTGAATAAACTGTGTCAAATTTCTGTCAAAGAAGCGCAGGATGGCGAACGAATTCTGCCCGGCCATGCTTACATAGCCCCTGGCGCTATGCATCTTGAACTTGTCAGAAGCGGTGCAAACTATCAGGTTAAATTACATGAAGAGGCACCGGTTAATCGTCACCGTCCTTCGGTGGATGTTCTTTTCCGCTCGGTAGCAAAATATGCCGGTCGCAACGCTGTCGGTGTTATTTTAACCGGTATGGGTAATGATGGTGCAGCCGGCTTGCTTGAAATGAAACAGGCAGGTGCCTGGACCATCGCTCAGAATGAAGCGAGTTGTGTTGTATTTGGTATGCCCCGCGAGGCAATAGCACTTGGCGGGGCGAGTGAAGTAGTCGATCTCAATCAGATCAGTCAGCATATGCTGGCAAAAATCAGTGCCGGACAGGCGCTACGTATTTAACGCAGCACGCAGGTGCGGACAACAAAGAATAGGAGTAAAAATGGCTGATAAAAACTTGCGCTTTCTGGTGGTAGACGATTTCAATACCATGAGACGAATCGTCCGCAACTTGCTTAAAGAGTTGGGTTTTAATAATGTCGAGGAAGCCGAAGATGGTGTTGATGCGTTATCAAAATTACGTGCCAGCCCATTTGATTTTGTAATTTCAGACTGGAACATGCCTAACATGGATGGTCTGGAATTATTAAAAACCATCCGTGGAGATGCCGCTCTGGGGCAGATGCCGGTGCTGATGGTGACTGCTGAGGCGAAAAAAGAGAACATTATCGCTGCTGCTCAGGCGGGTGCCAGTGGCTATGTCGTGAAGCCTTTTACAGCGGCAACGCTGGAAGAGAAGCTGGGTAAGATTTTTGAAAAACTGGGCATGTAAGGAGTTGAGATGACCACTATTCCGACACCGAATGTTGATGCAAACTCAGCACATGAAATCATCTCACGTATCGGTTCGCTAACGCGGATGTTACGTGACAGCCTGAAAGAGTTAGGGCTCGATCAGGCGATCGCTGAAGCTGCTGAAGCTATCCCTGATGCCCGTGACCGTCTGGACTATGTAGTGCAAATGACTGCTCAGGCAGCGGAGCGAGCACTGAACTGTGTGGAGGCAGCACAACCCCGTCAGGGGCAAATGGAACGTGAAGCAAAAGCGTTAACTGCTCGCTGGGATGAATGGTTCGAACACCCGGTTGAACTTGCTGATGCCCGATCATTGGTTTCGGATACCCGTGGTTATCTGCAGGATATCCCTGAACACACTGCTTTCACTAATGCACAGCTGATGGAAATCATGATGGCCCAGGATTTCCAGGATCTTACAGGACAGGTCATCAAACGCATGATGGATGTTATTCAGGAGATTGAGCGTCAGCTGTTGATGGTGCTTCTCGAAAATATGCCTGAACAGCCAGCGAGAGCCAGTAAAGAAGATGGATTGCTTAATGGCCCACAAATAAACGGTTCAGCGCCAGGTGTTGTCGCTAATCAGGATCAGGTCGATGACCTGCTTGATAGTCTGGGTTTTTAGTTTCGGGCCCGTTTTGTTCAGTGGGAAGTTTGTAGCGCAATGGTGCATGTTATCGTGCCGTTCGCTACTCCCACTGCATCTCACCTTCCTCTTATTGCATAAATAACCACAGCTTTACTGCTCTACTCTGTGCATTACCTTATCTCAATTCTGCCATGATATTCACTGGTTAATGATCGCTCGGGAAAGGTGTTGTGGCGCAAGACAGTGACGAGGAAAAAACAGAATCGGCAACCCCTCACCGAATTGAAAAAGCGCGTGAAGAGGGCGACATACCCCGATCACGGGAGTTAACCTCAGTACTGCTTTTAATTGTTGGATTGACCATTTTATGGATTGGCGGCGCTTCGCTCGCCAGAGACCTGGCTGAATTGATTACGACTGGTTTGGACTTCAACCATTCTGTTGTCAGTGACAGTACGCAAATTGTGACACTGCTGGCAAAAATGTTGCTCCAGGCAATAATGGCATTATTGCCGTTGCTGGCAGGGTTGGTGCTGATTGCCATCGCTGCACCGATGTTACTTGGTGGTGTGGTAATCAGTAGTAAAGCAATCAAATTTGATGTCGGCAAGATGAATCCACTAAAAGGATTGGCGCGTCTGTTTTCTGCACAGTCAGCAGCCGAGCTGCTGAAAGCAGTATTGAAAGCGCTATTGGTTGGCAGTGTGACGGGCCTCTATCTGCAATATCATTTGGCTGACATGTTGCATCTGATCAGCGAAGCGCCGTTTACCGCGTTAAAAAATGCATTGAATATGCTGGCGATGTGTTGTCTGTTGATTGTACTGGGTTTGTCACCGATGGTCGGTTTCGATGTGTTCTGGCAACTGCACAGCTATTTCAAAAAGTTACGCATGACTCGCCAGGATATTCGTGATGAATTCAAGCAGCAGGAAGGCGACCCTCATGTCAAAGGGCGTATTCGTCAGCAAATGCGCGCTGCTGCTCGCAGACGAATGATGGCCGATATTCCTAAAGCTGATGTAGTGGTGACAAACCCGACCCACTATGCAGTAGCACTGCAATATGATGACCGTCGTATGAGTGCGCCGAAAGTCCTGGCAAAAGGTGCCGGAGATATCGCGTTGCGTATTCGTGAAATTGCTGCGGAACATCGTATACCACAGCTTGAAGCTCCTCCTTTGGCGCGCGCACTCTATCGACACAGTGAGATTGGACAGCATATTCCCGGTACGCTCTATGCAGCGGTCGCGGAAGTCTTAGCATGGGTATGGCAACTGAAGCGCTGGAAACGCGAAGGTGGTCTGATACCTAAAAAACCCGACAACCTGCCAGTGCCTGAAGCACTGGATTTTGGCGTAAGTGAGGATTAATGGCGAATCTTGCCGCGCTTTTTCGCATTCCAAATATGAAAGATACCCAATGGCAGGTGATGGCTGGCCCCGTGCTGATCCTGATGATCCTGTCAATGATGGTGTTACCGTTACCCCCTTTCATTCTCGATTTGCTGTTTACTTTCAATATTGTCCTGTCGATCATGGTGCTATTAGTTGCCATGTTTACGCAACGTACGCTCGAATTCGCTGCATTTCCTACTATTCTGCTGTTTTCCACGTTATTACGTCTGGCACTTAATGTTGCTTCTACGCGGGTGATTCTGCTTGATGGTCATACGGGTGCAGATGCCGCTGGCCGCGTTGTTGAGGCGTTCGGTCATTTCTTAGTTGGTGGCAATTTTGCCATCGGTATTGTGGTATTTATCATCCTGGTCATCATTAACTTTATGGTGATTACCAAGGGCGCCGGACGTATCGCTGAAGTTGGTGCTCGTTTTGTGCTGGATGGGATGCCGGGTAAACAAATGGCAATTGATGCTGATTTGAATGCCGGTCTGATCGGGGAAGATGAAGCCAAAAAACGCCGTAGTGAAGTCACGCAGGAAGCCGATTTTTACGGTTCTATGGACGGTGCGAGTAAATTTGTCCGTGGCGATGCAATTGCCGGGATCATGATCATGGTAATTAATGTGGTCGGTGGCTTGCTGGTTGGCGTGATACAGCACGGTATGGATATGGGCCACGCCGCTGAGACTTACACATTACTGACTATCGGTGATGGTCTGGTGGCGCAAATTCCTGCACTGGTGATTTCGACGGCAGCCGGGGTGATCGTTACCCGTGTAAGTACTGACCAGGATGTTGGTGAACAGATGGTCAGTCAGCTGTTCAAAAACCCGCGAGTTATGTTGCTTAGTGCTGGTGTCATTGGTTTGTTGGGTCTGGTGCCAGGGATGCCAAATTTGGTCTTCCTGCTATTTACCGCTGCCTTACTTGCACTGGCATGGTACCTGAAAGGTAAAAGCAACCCGGTACAAAATGAGTCAGCAGTAATGTCCTCTGCAGCAGCGACTCCGGCCAATGTTGAGGCATCGTGGAGTGATGTTCAGTTGGAAGATTCGCTGGGCATGGAGGTCGGATATCGCCTGATCCCGATGGTGGATCCTATTCAGAATGGCGAATTACTCGGCCGGATCCGTAGTATCCGTAAAAAGTTTGCTCAGGAGATGGGTTTCCTGCCGCCGGTTGTCCATATTCGCGATAACATGGATTTACCGCCCGCTCGTTATCGCATACTAATGAAAGGCGTGGAAATTGGCAGTGGAGAGGCATATCCGGGGCGCTGGATGGCAATTAATCCCGGGACTGCTGCAGGTAATTTACCCGGAGAGGTGACCATTGATCCTGCTTTCGGTCTGGAGGCGGTGTGGATTGACAGTGCATTGAAAGAGCAGGCACAGATTCAGGGATTCACCGTGGTTGAAGCCAGTACCGTGGTAGCGACACACCTTAATCATCTTATCGGACAATATGCCAGTGAGTTATTTGGTCGTCAGGAAGCACAGCAATTGTTAGACCGTATCACCCAGGAGATGCCAAAACTGACCGAAGATTTGATCCCGGGTGTCATCACACTCACCGTATTGCATAAGGTGTTACAAAACCTGCTGTCTGAACGTGTGCCAATTCGTGATATGCGCACCATCATTGAGACACTGGCGGAACATGCCACAGTGCAAAATGATCCGCAGGAGCTGACTGCAGTAGTGCGTGTGGCGCTGGGACGAGCGATTAGCCAGCAGTGGTTCCCGGGTCAGGGAGAAATTCAGGTTATTGGTCTTGATAGCACACTTGAGCGCCTGTTACTGCAGGCACTGCAGGGCGGTGGTGGGCTGGAGCCAGGTCTGGCTGATCGTCTGCTGGCAGAAGCACAAAAAGCATTGCTGCATCAGGAATCGCTTGGCGCGCCGCCAGTATTACTGGTCAATCATCCATTACGTGCCTTACTGGCACGTTTCCTGCATCGTAGCCTGCCGCAGCTGGTGGTGCTCTCCAACCTTGAATTGACGGATAATCGCTCTATCCGCATGACCTCTACTATTGGTGGTGCGGGATGATAAAAACGGCACTTCTCGGGTTATTGCTGGTTGCCTGCAGTTCGTGGGCAGACAGTGCCTGGCAAGCCAGTGCACCGGGACCAGGAATTATTAACCGTGGCATGCAGCTCTCGTCGCCACCACTCTCTGCACCGCAGGCAACTCACGGTGCGATAACCACCATTGCCTGGCGCTATACATTGAATGGTCCTCCACCAGCTAACTTGCGTGTTTATCTCTGTGCCACCACACGTTGCGCAGAAATTGAGGGCGCGAGTGGTTCCACCCGGGCACTCTATGATATCAGTGCCGCAGATAAATTGCATTTTGTGTATGGTATTCCCGGTACAGGACGTCTGAACAAAAAGTTGCAGGTCTTGAGTAATGAAGTGATGGTGAATTACCGTCCCTTCCCCTGAACCATGCGCAGGGGAGGGAGGACGAGAGCAGAGGGTTACATCCTTTCCGGGGTATCAATGCCTAAGGTATCCAGCCCTTGTTTCAGCGTTTTAGCCGTCAGCATAGCCAGACGTAAACGGCTCTGACGAACAGTATCGTCTTCTGCACTGAGAATCGGACAGTGTTCATAGAAACCTGAAAAGAGACCTGCTAAATCATAAAGGTAACTACACATAACATGTGGCGTACCTTCACGGGCAACCACGGCAATGGTCTCTTCAAATTGCAGTAAACGCGCTGCCAGGCTAGCTTCCCGCGGATCGTTAATCAGCGTATGACCAGAGAGGTTTTCCTCTTCCAGCCCTGCTTTACGAAACATCGACAGCACACGGGCATAGGCATACTGCATGTAAGGCGCCGTATTTCCTTCAAACGCCAGCATATTATCCCAGTCAAAGATATAGTCGGTAGTACGACTTTTTGACAAATCGGCATATTTTATTGCTCCGATGCCGACGCTACTGGCCAGTTTTCCCAGATCTGATTCTGGCATTGTCGGGTTTTTTTCACGGATCAGTGTCATTGCCCGATCAACTGCTTCATCCAGCAAATCAGCGAGTTTAATCGTACCTCCAGCACGGGTTTTAAACGGTTTACCATCTTTACCCAGCATCATCCCGAAAGCATGATGTTCCAGACTCACTGAATCTGGTACATAGCCGGCTTTGCGCACAATGGTCCATGCCTGCATAAGGTGTTGATGCTGACGTGAATCAATGTAATACAAGACTCTGTCTGCTTTCAGCGTTTCATAACGGTATTTTGCACAGGCAATATCCGTTGTAGTGTAAAGGTAGCCGCCATCTTTTTTCTGAATGATGACACCCATTGGCTCACCATCTTTATTTTGGTATTCATCGAGGAATACTACCGTGGCCCCTTCGCTTTCAACTGCCAGGCCTTTGGCCTTTAAGTCAGCAACAATGACTGGCAGCATTGGGTTGTACAGGCTTTCACCCATCACATCTTCACGTCCCAGTGTGACCTTCATGCGATCGTAAATAAGCTGATTTTGCGTCATGGTGATATCAACCAGCTTTTTCCACATCTCACGACAATAAGCATCACCACTTTGAAGTTTGACAACATAGCCCCTGGCACGCTCAGCAAATTCAGCATCTTCATCGTATGTGCGTTTCGCTTCACGATAAAAGGCTTCAAGGTCTGCCAGGGCAATCGCTTCCTGATGTTCACCTTGTTGTTTTTCAAGGAACGCAATCAGCATACCAAACTGAGTTCCCCAGTCACCAACGTGGTTAGCACGAATCACCTTGTGGCCTAAAAACTCGAGTGTACGTACAGCTGCATCACCGATGATCGTTGAGCGTACATGCCCGACATGCATCTCTTTCGCCACATTGGGTGCGGAGTAATCGACAACGATAGTTTGTGGTGCTGCAATTGCAACGCCCAGTCGTGGTGAGGCGAGGGCATCATCGACTTTGCTGGCCAGCCAGGCTGGATTAAGGAAAATATTAATAAATCCGGGTCCGGCAATCTCCACCTTATGACTGATATCCTGCAGATCAAGGTGCGTAAGTACCTGTTCTGCCAGCTGACGTGGTGCCATTCCCATTTTTTTCGCTGCCGCCATAATACCGTTGGCCTGATAATCACCAAATTGTACCTTTGCTGATTGTCTGACCAGTGCTTCACTGTCGGCTGGAGCACCTGCCATAAGCATCGCATGACTGACTTTTTCTGTGATAAGTGCCTGAATATTCAACGGGATACCCTAATTTTGCTAATTAAACCATACCAGCAGTTATCGCAGATGCACAGCAGAGACAATACGTGTCAGCATGATAATGGTCTGGCTATAGAAATAAGGGCAGAAGTATACTGTATTTTTACCTGTGTTATCCAGGAGGATAACCGGCGGTGATTAGCTGATGAAAGCGTCGTTGGGGAACAGAGGTGCTTCACCTGGTAAAGTCATGTGGGGATCTGACATGCTGGCCTGGCTGTCAGCATCAGTATGCCAGGGTCAGTTGAACCAGCTAATCGTAATTTATAGAGAAAATGATGAATAAATTCAGTGAAATAAGCGAGCTCAGCGATTTATATCATGATTTACCACGTTTTACTCAGGCACTCTCCGGGCTGGCTGAACGTATCGGGTTATCACTGGCGGAGCTAACTGCTGATCACCTTGCTGTGCGCTGCCATCAAAACAGTACAGCAGAGCGCTGGAAAGCGGGCTTGCTACAGGCAGGTACGTTGTTTTCTGAGAAAATAATTAACGGACGAACGATAGCGTTGTTCAGGCTGGTAACTCCTTTACAGATTGGTTATTTGTCTTTTCAGGTGATTGAACTCCCGTGGCCCGGCGATAAGCT
The DNA here is from genome assembly GCA_022318365.1 of Anthoptus insignis. Taxonomy (NCBI): domain Eukaryota; kingdom Metazoa; phylum Arthropoda; class Insecta; order Lepidoptera; family Hesperiidae; genus Anthoptus; species Anthoptus insignis. The sequence goes on from DWRH01000025.1 coordinate 23,593, forward strand.
GTATCGGCATGAAGGCTGGGAACATATTGAAATTGTATTGCCTGGTGATCCCGGGACACTGGCAGCTCGCGCTCTGGCGCTACTTTCTGACCACGGACTCACACAACCGGGGATTTCAGTAAAAAGCCGTTCACCTCAGGGGGCGGGAGAAACGTTAGCTAACCCGACGTTAGCAGTAACAGATGGTAAGGTTACCATTAAGTTTCACCCCTGGTTTCTAAGCGATATCGTTAGCAGTGAAAAAGGGATGAGTGTTGATCGCAGTTGATTACTCCGTATGATCAGGTCATGACAGGGTGGCGTACTGCTGCAAGACTGCAGCTTCGAAACGTACCATGGCTTGCTCCAGTTGCGCTTTATTGGTGGCAAAATTGAAACGAATAAAGCGTGAATCACCAAAATCAGCACCAGCAGAAAAGCCCAGACCATGTGCCTCAAAATAGCGGATCGGATCATCCAGCTGCAGGCCACTAACATCTATCCAGGCTAAATAGGTTGCTGCGGGGGAAATCATTGACACCCCGGGTAAGGTATTAATACGCGCTTCCAGCAGAGCGGCGGAACTGCGAAGATAGGGTAGTAGAGCGTCAAGCCACGGCTGACCATCACGCCAGGCCGCTTCAGCAGCTACCCAGGCAAGAATATTGGCATCGGGTGTTATTCCCGTGCGGACTTGCTGGAATTTTTTTCGCAATTCGGCATTGGCAATGATGGCGACGGAAGCGCCTAACCCGGCAATGTTGAAGGTTTTTGAGGGGGAGAGCAGGGTGATAGTACGCTGTTCCGCGTCGTCATTCAGTGAGGCGATGGGAAGGTGTTGTTGTCCGGGTTGCAGAATAATATCGCAATGAATCTCATCCGAGCAGATCACCAGATTGTGACGTTGGGCGAAGGCTAATTGTGATAATAACTCCTCACGCTGATAGACCGTACCACCAGGATTATGTGGATTACACAACATCAACAACTTTTCCTGCCCTGACAAATTGTGTTCTATTGCCTCAAAATCAACCTTCCAGCGTCCATCTGTTGAGCAAACGGGTGCGGTTAAGGTCTCTCTGCTGGCGGCCTTGCCTGCGTGGTAGAATGGCGGATAGACCGAGTGAGGAATGATTACTTTCTCATCAGATTGGGTGGCGGCGCGTACACTGAGGTGCAGACCACTGACCACACCAGGTAAAAATACCAGCCATTCTGGTTTTATTTGCCAGTTATAACGTTGTGCCATGCGCGTAATCAGTAATTCGGTGATGGCGCGATGTGTGCCACCATAGCCAAAAACACCCTGTGTCACACGTTGCTGCAATGCCTCTATCACGCAGTCCGGAGAGCGGAAATCCATATCGGCCACCCACAAAGGTATAATATCCCGGTCAGCATATTTATCCCATTTCAAACTATTGCTGTGACGACGATCTACCCATTGGTCAAAATCCGGTGCCATGTTACATATTCCCGTTATGATAGTGTTTAGTTGATATATCATAGAGTAGGTCTTGTTAACTAACCTGACAACCTCTCCATTATGCGCTGGAGGAAAAATGCGAAAGCTGGAAATATGTTGTTTCGGGATTGATTGTGCACTTACCGCTGAACAGGCAGGGGCTGACCGGATCGAGCTCTGTAGTTCACCTGCCGAAGGTGGATTGACCCCCTCATCAGGGTGTTTGACGCTCGCGCGGGAAATGATTCAAATTCCTGTGCATCCTATTGTGCGCCCTCGTGGTGGTGATTTTTGTTACACTGAACTGGAGTTCAGAGAGATAATCTCCGATATCGACCGCATTAAAACACTGGGGTTCCCGGGAGTAGTGATCGGTGTTCTCGATCAGGACGGGCATATTGATATGCAGCGTATGCGTCAGTTAATGAAATGTTGTGAAGGGATGTCTGTGACATTTCATCGCGCTTTCGACCTTTGTCATAATCCGCTATTGGCACTTGAACAACTGACCGATCTGGGAATAACGCGCATTCTGACCTCGGGACAGCAACAAAGTGCTGAAAGTGGATTGGCGCTGATTAAATCATTGAGTCAGCGCACACAAGGCCCGGTGATTATGCCCGGAGCCGGGGTACGACTGGGGAATATGCATAAATTTATTGCCGCAGGATTGACCGAGATTCATAGCTCGGCCAGTCGTATCATCGCTTCTGCAATGCGTTATCGCAAGGCGGGTGTTTCGATGAGTTCGGCTATGGAATCTGATGAGTTCAGTCGTATCGGGGTTGATGCCGATACCGTCGGCGCGATGAAAATGGCGTTGATGTCAGTCTGAATAGACTCACGAGGGAGAATAGTTCACCCTCGTGAAAGATTTCAGGGTTTTCTGGCAACCAGAACAGCACGTAACGGAGCAGGATACCCCTCTATAGTCACAGAAGGCTGTTGCGGGTTAAGAAATTCTGCAAGTGACTCACTGGTCATCCATGAAGTACGGCGTTGTTCATCTACGGTGGTTTTACAATGGTCGACAATGCATACATCGACAAAACCACATTTTTCCAGCCAGTTCTTCAGTGCAGCCGCTGAAGGGATAAAATAAACATTGCGCATTTGCGCGTAGCGTTCACCAGGTACCAGAACTGCATGTTCATCGCCCTCAATAACCAGGGTTTCCAGTACCAGTTCACCCTCGCTGACCAGTTGATTTTTCAATTGAAGCAGGTGATCCAGCGGCGAGCGGCGATGATAAAGTACGCCCATAGAAAACACCGTATCAAAAGCATTGAGCGCAGGTAATTGTTCAATACCGAGTGGTAAAAGATGTGCACGACGATCATTGCCCAGCAATTTTCTTACGGCTTCAAACTGACATAAAAATAACTGCATTGGATCAATGCCAACTGCCAGCGATGCGCCCGCTCCCACCATTCGCCACAGGTGATAGCCACTGCCACAGCCAACATCAAGAATATGCCGACCACGCAGGGAGGAAAGATGGGGTATCACACGGTCCCATTTCCAGTCTGAACGCCACTCGGTGTCAATATGTACGCCATAGAGAGAATAGGGCCCTTTACGCCATGGCATCAGGGTAGTGAGTAAATTCTCAATGCCCGAGCGCTGCCGATGAGAAAGCGTAGCACTGTCAGCACTGACACCATGCAGTAAATCACACTGTTCGGGATGCAGTGTCGGAAGGTGTTCAACAGCTCGAGCCCAGTTTTTAAAATGTCCGTGCAGTTGTTCACGTTGCCAGGCAGCAATTTGTGCGGGTAAGGTTTCCAGCCAGTGGGCAAGCGGACCGGTTGCAATTTGCTGATAAAAAGGGCCAAAATCCATTATTACTTTCCTGCCTTCAGAGCAATCAACGAGCCAAAATTAAAACACTGGAACCACAAGTCGGCATGGGAAAAACCCGCTACGCGCAGACGTTTTTTGTGCGTCTCGACGCTGTCAGTGAGCATGACATTTTCCAGCATACTGCGCTTCTGGCTGATTTCCAGTTCACTGTAACCATTAGCGCGTTTGAAATCATGGTGCATATCAAACAGCAGGGTATCGACATTGGCATCGTCAAAACTTAATTTTTCTGATAGTACCAGTGCACCACCGGGGCGCAGCCCATTAAAAATGGTGGTCAATAACTGCTGACGTTCGTCCGGGGCAAGAAACTGTAAAGTAAAATTGAGAATCACCATAGACGCGTTTTCGATGGTTATCTCGCGTATATCGGCCTCGACTACTTCAACGGGCGTCTCTCCGCGAAACGCGTCAAGGTGTCGCCGGCAACGGCTGACCATTGCGGGGGAATTATCGACGGCAATGATATGACAGCCAGAAGCCTGAATATTACGCCGCACGGCCAGGGTAGCGGCACCCAGTGAGCAGCCGAGATCATAGACGGTGGAGTCAGGCTTTACAAAGCGTTCAGCCAGCATACCAATCATTGAAATAATATTGGAATAGCCGGGTACGGAACGTTGAATCATATCAGGAAAAACTTCAGCCACGCGCTCATCAAATGTCCAGTCGCCGAGTTGAGCGATGGGCACGGCAAACAGAGTATCGCGGTCAGACATAGTAAGGGTCCGAAAAATACAAAGGCGATATTCTGGCAGAAATGGCGGCTTACTGCACCATTCTCATGAAAAATTGAAGTCGCAGATCAGGGGCATATCCGTTAATTTTGCTTTTTGAGACAAATAACTCCGGAAAAAACAGGCACAGATAAGTACCTGTGATAGTGGGGGTTAAGCGTTTAGTGCACTGATAATCTCGGCATCGCTACGTACCCGACCAATACGTGGGAACACGGTGCTAAAACTGTTTTGATGCTCATCACTGCTGCCAGCCGTGCATAATGGTTCAGCGAAGACTAACTGAAAACCGCGTTCCCAGGCATCGCGTGCGGTAGATTCCACACCAATGTTGGTTGAAATGCCACCAAGCACGATGGTGTCTATTCCCCGGCGACGTAGTTGTACCTCCAGGTCTGTGCCATAGAAGGCTCCCCACTGGTGTTTTATCACCAGAATATCTTCCGGCTGATGGCCCAGCGCGGCAGGAAAGTTCCACCAGTTATCAGGCAGGGAACCAGCAGACATTGGTTTATCAACGGGTTGTGTTAGTGCATCACCAAAATCATCATGCCAGCCGACCCTGACCAGTATCACAGGAGCGTCCACCTGACGAAATGTGGCCGCCATTTTCGCAGCCCTGCTGACCACTTCAGCTGCGCTGTAGGGGCCTTTGGCGAAAGGTAAAATTCCTTCCTGAAGATCAATCAGTACCAGTGCGGTGTTGGCAGGGTTCAGTTTTAGCATCATAGACTCCGTAAGAGTAATCACATCAGTTACCAGCTTTGATAGTAGCCGCTTAACTCGTCTCATGCGACCTTACCGTCCGATAGTGACCAGCCATTTTTGTTAGTGTTTGTGATAAAAGTGATATCAGCTATTGATCTGTTGCCGGGAAATCATGTCAGGAGTTAGCGTATTCTTTTTTTTCCATTATAATAGCCGCCATTTTTCGCCTTAGCAGCGTACCTGTTGCCGTACAGGCATCGACTGCCGGCAACGACGATTAAAGGAAACCATCATGCGTAGTGAATATTGTGGACAGATCAATCTGAGCCATGTCGGCCAGCAAGTGACACTTTGCGGCTGGGTGAATCGCCGTCGTGACCTCGGAAGCCTGATCTTCATCGATATGCGTGACCGTGAAGGAATCGTACAGGTGTTTTTTGACCCTGACCATCAGCAAATCTTTGCCCGTGCGGCCGAACTACGTAACGAATTCTGTATTCAGGTGACGGGCGTTGTGAAAGCGCGTGATGAGAAAAATAAGAACAGAGACATGGCTACCGGAGAAGTGGAAATTTTTGCCACTGACCTGACGATCATCAACCGTTCAGAGCCTTTGCCACTGGATGCGAATCAGGTTAACACCGAAGAGGCGCGTCTGAAGTACCGTTACCTCGATCTTCGTCGTCCTGAAATGGCACAACGGTTAAAAACACGTGCCAGAATCAGTAGTTTTATCAGACGATTTTTGGATGAACACGGTTTTCTTGATATCGAAACACCCATGCTGACTAAAGCAACGCCGGAAGGCGCGCGTGACTATCTGGTGCCGAGCCGGGTGCATAAAGGTAAATTTTACGCTTTACCACAGTCACCACAATTATTTAAACAACTGCTGATGATGTCCGGCTTCGATCGCTATTATCAGATTGTAAAATGCTTCCGCGATGAAGATTTGCGGGCTGATCGTCAGCCAGAATTTACTCAGATCGATATTGAAACCTCGTTTCTTACTGCGGGACAAGTACGCGAAGTGACAGAGCGCCTGATACGCCTGCTCTGGCTGGAATTAAAAGGGGTGGATTTGGGTGACTTCCCGGTGATGACTTATCAGGAAGCGATGCGCCGTTTTGGTTCGGATAAACCAGACTTACGCAATCCAATGGAATTAGTCGATATCGCTGACCTGGTAAAAGAGGTTGAATTTGCGGTATTTGCACATCCTGCCAATGACAGTAAAGGCCGCGTAGCAGCATTGCGTGTTCCTGGCGGCGCCACCCTGAGTCGTAAGCAAATCGATGAATACAGTGCTTTTGTGGCTATCTATGGTGCTAAAGGTCTGGCTTACATGAAGGTGGTTGATCCAGCCGCCGGGCTTGAAGGTGTTAACAGTCCGGTTGCTAAGTTTCTTAATGCGGAAATTGTTAGCACGATTCTTGCCCGTACGGGTGCGCAGGCTGGCGACATCATTTTCTTCGGTGCAGATAAAGCAAGCGTTGTTGCTGACGCACTCGGCGCGTTACGCCTGAAGCTGGGCCGTGACCTGGCTCTGGCGACTACCACTGACTGGGCACCACTTTGGGTTGTCGATTTCCCCATGTTTGAAGAGAATAGCGAAGGCGGCTTAAGCGCGATGCACCATCCGTTTACTGCCCCCGAAGGTTTGACATCTGATGCGCTGAGGGCTGCACCGGAAACCGCGATAGCGAATGCTTATGATATGGTGATCAATGGCTATGAAGTGGGGGGGGGATCAGTACGTATCCATGACAGTGGGATGCAGCAGGCAGTGTTTGCCGTCCTGGGGATTGATGAGCAAGAACAACAGGAAAAATTTGGCTTCCTGCTGGATGCATTGAAATATGGGACACCGCCACACGCGGGTCTGGCATTTGGGTTTGATCGTCTGGTGATGCTACTAACTGGTACGGACAATATCCGTGATGTGATTGCATTCCCTAAAACTACGGCTGCAGCTTGTTTGATGACTGAAGCACCTGGAGTCGCTAATCCGGGGGCGTTGAGTGAATTAGGTATCGAGGTAGTAAAAAAAGTCATCGCAAACAGTGATAGCAGTAAAGGGTGAACGGATGAAACGACCTGTTTCTGTGCTGGTGGTTATCTATGCGGAGAGTACTGGTCGGGTATTGATGTTGCAGCGCCGTGATGATGCCCGCTTCTGGCAGTCAGTGACGGGTAGCCAGGAGGCTGAAGAAACACTCGAAGGGACCGCCAGAAGAGAAGTGTGGGAAGAGACAGGCATTGATATCGTCAGTGAGAAACTCTCTCTGATTGACGCGCAGCGTCATATTGAATTTGAAATTTTTGCGCACTATCGTCATCGCTACGCACCGGGAGTAACGCATAACCAGGAGCATTGGTTTTATCTGGCTCTGCCAGACGAGTGCACAGTGGTGCTGAGTGAACATCTTGCTTATCGCTGGTTACCTCCCGCAGAGGCAGCAGCACTGACGCTTTCCTGGAGCAATGCGCAGGCGATTGATGAAGGGCTATTTAATCCCCACCCTCAATAACAGAGTCGTGGGAACACGTGAATTAAAATCAGGGTATCTGTGAGCAAACTGACATAAGGGCCTGTAGTGTTGTACGCCATGGTCTGACATGCAGTTACATGATTATTACCCTGACAGAACGGAGATTGAGTGAATGGCTGGTCACAGTAAATGGGCGAATACTAAGCATCGCAAAGCAGCCCAGGATGCAAAACGCGGTAAAATTTTTACAAAAATCATTCGTGAGCTGGTTACTGCAGCTAAACTGGGTGGTGGCGATGCGGCCTCTAACCCCCGGCTGCGTGCAGCAATGGATAAAGCGCTATCTAATAACATGACCCGTGACACTATGAACCGGGCAATTGCGCGTGGTGTAGGTGGTGAAGATGATAGCAATATGGAAACTATCATTTATGAAGGTTATGGTCCGGGTGGGACGGCGGTAATGGTGGAATGCCTGAGTGACAATCGTAACCGTACTGTTTCAGAAGTTCGCCATGCTTTTACCAAAACGGGTGGCAATCTGGGAACTGATGGTTCCGTTGCTTATTTGTTTACGCGCAAAGGTGTGATTACGTTTGCTCCGGGGCTTGACGAAGATACCGTGATGGATGCAGCACTGGAAGCAGGAGCAGATGATGTGGTGACCTATGACGATGGCGCAATGGATGTTTTCACTGCCTGGGAATCTGTCGGTGAGGTGAAAGAAGCGCTTCAGGCCGCCGGATTATCACCTGAAAGTGCTGAAGTGACCATGATTCCTTCCACTAAAGCCGATATGGATGTGGAAACAGCACCGAAGTTGCTACGTTTAATCGATATGCTGGAAGATTGTGACGATGTACAGGAAGTGTATCACAACGGTGACATCTCTGATGAGGTGGCCGCAACACTGTGATATCCTGCTTGCGCGTCTATTCTGTATCGCTCCGGGGGAAAGATGGCCATTATCCTTGGCATTGATCCTGGTTCAAGGATCACGGGTTATGGCGTCATCCGTCAGGTTGGTGGTAAGTTAACTTACCTGGGAAGTGGTTGTATTCGCACCCAGGTAACTGATTTACCTGCACGACTGAAGATGATCTATGCCGGAGTGAGTGAGATTATTACTCAGTTTAAACCTGATTTTTTTGCCATTGAACAAGTTTTTATGGCGAAAAACGCCGATTCAGCACTGAAACTGGGACAGGCGCGCGGTTCTGCTATTGTGGCGGCGGTGAATCATGATCTTCCTGTATTTGAATATGCTGCCAGGCAAGTGAAACAGTCAGTGGTTGGTATCGGTAGTGCCGAAAAAAGCCAGGTACAGCATATGGTAAAAACATTGCTTAATCTGGGGGCTAATCCGCAGGCTGATGCAGCAGATGCCCTGGCGATTGCAATCACTCACTGCCATTTCAGTCAAAACATTAGCCGGATGGGCGGCGGGCGACTCAGCCTGGCTCGGGGACGATTGCGCTCCTGAAGGCTGGATATTCATCCAGCCTTTTTTATGATATAACTCTCTTTTCTGCTGCTTGTCGATACTGTTCTGTTGCACCACTACCAGGTAACGCTTAATAGTACAGGCTGAAAGCATAGTTCAGTTCACTACACAAGAGGTGCAGTATGATAGGTCGTTTACGCGGAACCATTCTGGAAAAACAGCCGCCGTTGGTGTTGCTGGAAGTACAGGGCATTGGTTATGAAGTGCATATGCCAATGACCTGCTTCTATGAGTTACCGGAACTGGGGATCGAAGCGATGCTGTTTACGCATTTTATCGTCCGGGAAGATGCTCAGTTACTGTATGGATTCAACAGTAAACAGGAGCGGGCTCTGTTTCGTGAACTGATTAAAGTCAATGGAGTCGGGCCAAAACTGGCACTGGCTATCCTTTCTGGCATGTCGGCCCAGCAGTTCGTCACTGCGATTGAGCGTGAAGAGATTGTTACACTGATAAAATTACCCGGCGTTGGTAAAAAAACCGCAGAACGTCTGGTTGTGGAGATGAAAGACCGTTTCAAAGGTATGCATGGTGATTTGTTCGCCAGTGATGAGCCCTTTGCACTGACCAGTGAGGTTCAATCAACAGGTGGTCAGCATGATGCTGAAAGTGAGGCCGTAGCCGCGCTGGTGGCGCTGGGGTATAAACCCCAGGAAGCCAGTCGCATGATTGCCAAAGTGGGACGCACGGAAGCCGATTGCGAAACGCTGATACGCGAAGCGCTACGCGCGGCACTGTGAGGGATATATGATCGAAGCAGACAGACTGGTTTCCCCCGGTAGCATTAGTGAAGAAGAGATCATTGATCGGGCGATTCGACCTAAATATTTGACTGAGTATGTCGGTCAGCCGGTGGTACGTGAGCAGATGGAAATTTTCATCGAGGCAGCAAAGATGCGCGGTGACGCTCTCGATCATCTGCTGATTTTTGGTCCTCCCGGATTAGGGAAAACCACACTGGCTAACATCGTTGCCAATGAAATGGGGGTTAATCTGCGTACGACCTCGGGTCCGGTGCTGGAAAAAGCGGGTGATCTGGCGGCGATGCTCACTAATCTCGAACCTCATGATGTGCTGTTTATTGACGAAATTCACCGTCTTTCCCCGGTGGTAGAAGAGGTACTCTATCCTGCGATGGAGGATTACCAGTTAGATATCATGATTGGTGAGGGGCCTGCTGCCCGCTCAATTAAACTCGATTTACCTCCTTTCACTCTTATTGGTGCCACAACCCGTGCGGGTTCACTCACTTCTCCATTGCGCGACCGCTTTGGTATTGTGCAGCGACTGGAGTTTTATCGGGTGGAAGATCTGCAATATATTGTTAGTAGAAGTGCTGCCTGCCTTGGTCTGGCGTTGAGTGATGAAGGAGCACTGGAAATTGCCCGCCGCTCACGCGGCACGCCACGGATTGCTAACCGCTTGTTACGGCGGGTGAGGGATTACTCAGAAGTTCGTGCCGCCGGGAAACTGACTGGCGATGTTGCGGCCACCGCACTGGATATGCTCAGTGTGGATACGGCCGGATTTGATTATATGGATCGTAAGTTGCTACTGGCTATCATTGATAAGTTCAATGGTGGTCCTGTGGGGCTGGATAATCTGGCTGCCGCTATCGGAGAAGAGCGTGAAACTATCGAGGACGTGCTGGAGCCTTATATGATCCAGCAGGGGTTTATTCAGCGCACTCCACGAGGCAGACTGGCGACTCAGCACGCTTACCTTCATTTTGGCTTACAAGCTGGTGGTGAGTAAAGCGAGTGCACTGTACCTGCTGCTATTTCGCTGCCTGATTATGTCAGGCAGTATTATTTTTTAGCATACTGGCTAAAAACATCACCGCGGCTGCCAGCACCACAGAAGGACCTGCCGGAGTGTCATACAGTGCGGAGAAGGCCAGCCCTCCCGTGACAGCCAGTATACCAACAATAATGGCAATACCCGCCATCTGTTCAGGCGAACGGGCAAAGCGTCTCGCCGTGGCTGCGGGAATGATCAACAGTGAGGTGATGATCAAGGCACCGACAAACTTCATTGCTACGCCAATGGTCAATGCTGTAACCAGCATCAGCAGTAATCTGCTGCGTTGCAAATTGATACCATCGACCTGAGCCAGTTCAGGACTGACAGTGATTGCCAGCAAGTTCTGCCACTGCCCCAGAAGAATAAGTAGCACGATGATGACCCCTAAAGCGATGACCTGCAGATCAGCAGTAGTGACAGCCAGTAAATCACCGAACAGATAGGCCATCAAATCAATCCTGACATCAGACATCAGGCTCACCACGACCATACCCAGCGACAATGCACTGTGTGCCAGAATCCCTAATAGTGTATCTATGGCGAGAAAAGGGCGACGTTCAAGCCACACCAGCATCAATGCCAGCAATACCGTGACAACAATCACGGCATAGAAAGGATTAACGTTTAATAACAGACCGAATGCCACTCCTAACAATGACGCGTGAGCGAGGGTATCCCCAAAATAAGACATACGACGCCAGACCACGAATGATCCGAGTGGGCCAGCTGCGAGTGCCAGCATGAAGCCAGCCAGCCAGCCGGGAAAAAGTAATTCAACCACGGTTACTGTCCTTTACGCAGAATTATGCGTCCCTTTAAGTCATGGCGATGATTGTGATGATGGCGATAGAGTGCCAGTTGTTGTGCGCCTTGTGAGCCAAACATAGCAATAAATTCAGGATGCTGAGACACCACTTCCGGCGTGCCCGAACAGCAGATATGGTGGTTGAGACAGAGTACATCATCGGTTTTTGCCATCACAAGATGGAGATCGTGTGAAACCATCAATACTGCGCAATGCAGTTCATGACGTAAACGGTCTATAAGGTCGTACAGGGCCAGTTGTCCGTTGACATCTACGCCCTGGGTGGGTTCATCAAGCACTAGCAATTGTGGTTTATTTAGCAAAGCCCGAGCCAGTAAAACGCGCTGCATTTCACCCCCGGAGAGTTGTTGCAACGGATAATCAATCAGCGCGGCAGCCTGAACCCGGGAGAGAGCAGGAATAATATCAGCCTGATTCACGCCACGTCCCAGGCGCATAAAGCGCCCTGTACGCAGGGGTAAGGTAGAGTCTGTGTGAATTTTCTGTGGAACATAACCGATGCGTAACGGTGATTGACGTACTACCTCACCTTGTGTCGGTGAGATAAGCCCAAGCACCACACGTACCAGAGTAGATTTCCCTGCGCCATTAGGCCCCAGTAAAGTGAGGATGCGTCCTGGTTGCAAAGAGAGCGAAATATCGCTCAACACCTGACGCTGCCCGAAACTGACAGATATATGTTTAAGGTCAATCAGTGAAGACATAACTTGTATAAAGGGCATGAAAAATATTATGTTATAATATCACACACGATCGATTAATAAAGGATTGACGCATTATGTTACACAAAAAAAAACTGGCTTGTTTCTCTGTGGGTGCTGCGTTAATAGCGCTGGCGTCAACGTCATTGCAGGCTGCCGTCGTCACCTCGATTAAACCACTGGGTTTTATCGCTGCCGCAATCGCTGATGGCGTCACTCCAGTGCAAATTTTATTGCCGGATGGGGTGTCTGAGCATGCTTATTCATTGCGTCCTTCTGACATCAAACGCTTGCAGAGTGCGGATCTGGTTGTGTGGACCGGGCCTGAAATGGAAGCCTTTATGCCGAAAGTTGTTGCCCAATTCGCCGCACAAAAATCTATCGAAATAGCGGCATTACCTGGTGTTAAACCCTTACTACTGAAAGGTGAAGAAGAGGACGAACATGAGGATGAAAATGAGGGTGAAGGCGCTGGACATGCTGACCATGGACATCATCATGGTGAATATAATATGCATCTTTGGATGTCGCCGGAGATAGCGAAACTTTCTGCTGTTGCAATTCATGCAAAATTATTGGAACTTATGCCGGAAAAAAGAGACAAACTGAATGCCAATTTGCAGCACTTTGAAGTAACATTAGCTGCTGCCGATAAAAAGATCAGTGCAGAGCTGTCGCCGGTCAAAGGAAAGGGATATTTCGTTTTTCACGATGCTTATACCTATTTTGAAAAACAGTTCGGATTAACCCCATTGGGTCATTTTACCGTTAACCCTGAAATTCAACCTGGCGCACAGCGATTACATAAAATTCGAACAGAGCTGGTTGAGCAAAAGGCAGTATGCGTCTTTGCTGAACCACAATTCAGGCCGGCTGTAATTGAGGCTGTGGCCAGGGGAACTCAGGTACGCCACGGCGTTCTGGATCCATTGGGCACTAATATTACGCCAGACAGAGATAGCTATGTGACATTCCTCTCACAGCTTTCCAGTCAATATGCAACCTGCCTGAAAGGAGCATAGAGGAACCAATACCGTGCAGCAGATTGTCCGCGCTGTCGCGACGGCAATGAATACATTGCCAAGAGTCCATCGCGTTATTCTGGTCTCATTGACCGCAGTAACTTTGGCCGTCACTATTTGGCGGCCACACCACATACCCGTTAACAGTGATAAGGAGATCGCTGCAGATCTGACTGAGCAAGACAAAGTAAATCAAATTTTGTTGCCTGAAGCGAGTGAACCCCTTGACCAGGACAATGCAGCAGCAGCAGATGAAGTACCTAAAGACGAAATAGATAATGAGGTGCTAAACGAAAATGGAGCCCACGACTATGTAGTTTCTTCTGGCGACACCCTCGGTGCTATTCTGAATCAGTACGAAATTGATATGGGCAGCATCGCTCAACTGGTCAAGGTTGACAAAGATTTACGTAATTTGCAACCGGGTCAGCAGCTTTCATGGATACTGAATGACGAGGGGCAGTTGCAACAGCTCACCTGGGATGTCTCCAGGCGCGAGACCAGGGTATATACTCGCCTTGGGGAAAGTTATCAGGTATCGACTCAGGTGCAACAAGGTGAATGGCAAAACACTGTGCTGAAAGGCACTGTAAATGGCAGCTTTGCCAACAGCGCGCGCGAGGCAGGATTAAGCCGTAATGAAGTCAGTGCAGTGATCAAAGCGATGCAGTGGCAGATGGACTTTCGTAAGCTGCGTAGTGGCGACCAATTTTCAGCGTTGTTCTCCAGAGAAATGCTCGAAGGAAAAAGTCATCAGAGTCAGCTATTAGGGGTGAGAATGCAGAGTGGTGGTAAAGACTACTATGCTTTCCGTGCTGAAGATGGCAAATTCTATGATCGTACCGGATCTGGTTTATCTAAAGGTTTTATGCGCTTTCCAATGGGTAAAGCGCAGCGGGTGACATCGGGTTTCAACCCCCGTCGGTTAAATCCGGTTACCGGGCGTATAGCACCGCATCAGGGGATTGATTTCTCTATGCCGATTGGTACACCGGTGCTGGCGGTAGGTGACGGAGAGGTAATGGTTGCAACCCGCAGTGGTGCCGCAGGTAACTACATTGCCTTACGTCATGGACGCCAGTATGTCACGCGATATATGCATCTGAAAACGTTACTGGTTAAACCAGGACAAAAAGTGAAGCGTGGTGAAAGGATTGGCCTGTCAGGTAACACAGGACGCTCTACCGGACCCCACCTGCATTACGAAGTATGGATTAATAATCAGGCTGTTAACCCAATTACGGCAAAGCTACCTAAAATGGAAGGGTTGACGGGAGCAGAACGTAAAGCATACCTCGCACAAGTTCGCGACGTGTTACCACAGTTACAATTAGATTAGCGTTAACAGGTAAAAGCCGACAGATTTTCAATCTCTGTCGGCTTTTTCATGCATAAAAAAAGCGACGATGATTGCAAAATGGTTTTCGGCAATTATCATTAGCCGCTTACATACAGAGGCGGGTGCATGGAAAAGAGTAAAAAGAGTGCAAGTGAATTTATCCCGGTTTTTCAGAAAGCATTTCTGTTACCACGCTACTGGGGTAACTGGCTGGCAATTATTGCCTGTGTGATTCTGGCATGGGTGCCTGTAACCCTTCGTGATCCATTATTGGGAAAGCTGGGCCATATCGCAGGGCGTCTGGCAAAAAGTGCGCGTCGACGGGCAAGAATCAATTTGTTCTACTGCATGCCAGAACGTAGCGAAAGTGAGCGTGAAGTCATTATTGATGAGATGTTTGCTACTGCACCACAATCGATGGTGATGATGGCTGAGCTGGCAATGCGCCCGCGTCATGTCAGTAAACGTATTACCTGGCATAACAGAGAAATTATTACCAGTCTGGAAGCTGCGCAGGAAAATGTGATTTTTTTAGTGCCTCATGGCTGGGCTGTCGATATTCCTGCGATGGTGATGGCTTGCGGTGGACAAAAAATGGCAGCGATGTTTCATAACCAAAGAAACCCGTTGCTGGACTACATCTGGAATACGGTACGCCGACGTTTTGGTGGACGCATGCATGCCCGAAATGATGGTATTAAGCCTTTTATCAGTTCGGTCAGACAGGGATACTGGGGCTATTATTTACCAGATCAGGACCATGGTGCTGATCATAGTGAGTTTGTTGATTTCTTCGCCACCTATAAAGCGACTTTGCCCGCTATCGGACGATTAATGAAGGTATGTCGGGCGCGGGTGGTACCTCTTTTCCCGGTATACAATGGTAAAACACATCATCTGGATATTTATCTGCGACCACCAATGGATGATTTGCTTAGTGCGGATGATCGTACCCTCGCCAGACGGATGAATGAAGAGGTTGAATATTTTGTTGCGCCTCATCCGGAGCAATATACCTGGATATTGAAATTACTTAAAACACGAAAACCCGGTGATACTGAGCCCTATCAACGACAGGATATCTATCCCAGGTGAAAGGCAACGCAAGGTGTACGGGGGATGTATAACTGCTAAGTTATGAAAACCAGGCGCGCTACTAATAAATCAGCTGGTAGCGCGCATATACTTATTCGACGCGTAACACCCGGCTGGTATTCGTTGCACCAGCGGTAGTCATTAAATCTCCCTGTGTCACGATCACTAAATCACCGGCCATCAGGTAGCCCTTATCGCGTAATAGCCGCACGGCTTCCTGTGCGGCACCGACCCCCTCAAGCTGGCTGTCAAAAAAGACCGGTGTGACACCACGGTAGAGTGCAGTAAGATTCAGTGTATGCTCATGACGTGAAAGTGCAAAGATCGGTAACCCAGAGGTGATCCTTGACGTCATCAGCGCAGTACGGCCAGATTCTGTCATGGTGATGATGGCAGTGACCCCCTGTAAATGGTTAGCGGCATACATTGCAGACATTGCAATTGCTTCTTCAACATTATCGAATTGCACATCAAGCCGATGTTTAGAAACATTGATACTGGGAACTTTTTCTGCGCCAAGGCAGACACGGGCCATCGCACTGACCGTTTCAGCGGGATACTGGCCTGCAGCGGTTTCGGCCGACAGCATCACTGCATCAGTACCATCCAGAACGGCATTAGCGACATCCATCACTTCAGCACGGGTAGGCATCGGGTTGGTGATCATTGACTCCATCATCTGCGTCGCGGTGATCACTGCACGATTCAGTTTTCGCGCTCTGGCAATTAATGTTTTTTGCGTACCAACCAGCTCAGGATCACCGATCTCTATGCCGAGATCACCACGGGCAACCATTACCACATCGGAAGCCAGAATGACATCGTCCATCGCTTCTATGGAAGCAACTGCTTCAGCGCGCTCTACTTTTGAAACAATTTTTGCCTGTGATCCTGCTTCCAGAGCCAGGCGACGTGCATAGTGCAGATCTTCCCCACAGCGAGGAAAAGAAACTGCCAGATAATCGCATCCAATGTTTGCAGCAGTGATGATATCTGCTTTATCTTTTTCAGTCAGTGCTTCTGCAGATAAACCGCCCCCCAGTTTATTGATGCCTTTGTTGTTGGATAACGGCCCACCAACAGTCACTTCAGTGAAGATTTTCAACCCGTCAACACGGACTATTTTTAGTTGAACTCGTCCATCATCAAGTAGCAAAATATCGCCAGGCACTACATCTTCAGGGAGTTTTTTATAATCGATCCCGACTTTTTCTTTGTCGCCTTCCCCTTTACCTAAATCAGCATCCAGCAAGAAACGATCGCCAACGTTGAGAAAAATTTTCCCTTCTTTGAAAGTTGATACACGGATTTTGGGTCCCTGCAGATCACCGAGAATGGCCACATGTCGGCCCAGTTTTTTTGCAATTTCCCGTACTTTATTCGCACGTAAAAGATGATCTTCCCGTGTACCGTGGGAGAAATTCAGACGCACCACATTAGCACCGGCAGCAATAATTTTTTCCAGATTATTATCGCGGTCGGTCGCAGGACCCAGCGTGGTAACAATTTTCGTTCTTCTGATACGACGTGACATAATATTTCCTTAACCTTCCGAAAGTGACGAGAGAAAAGATGAGCGATTTCACTTTACTATGGAACTCACACTATCAAGCCCTGAGAATGTGGTGTTGTGCTGTTAATTTAACTGGCACGAGGGCGAATTATCTTCTCGAACCCTTATCATCATAAAGCAGCGTTGTGTAGCTGTCATGAGCTGTTTAAAGTAAAACACACCGGGTCAGGGTGGTGGTGAATCACTCAATGATCCTGATCAAAGTTATCCTGCCAGGTTATGCTATCCACAGCGCTCGAAATTATTAACTATTTCGTGTAGGCTGCGATGTCTGCGACAACGCTGGACGATGATCCTTACAGTGAATTTTGATATCACCTTTCCGGCATGCGTTATTAACAAAAAGCGCGTAACTGCCGGTGAGGATGGCAAATCATGCACCGCTGATTTACCTGAGCGAAATTTGCGCCGTAAAGTGATGTATAAAATGGTTTTTAAAAACCAGAAAACAGTGGCATGTTTTCTGGATTTCTCTGAGAGAGGAGTCTTTCATGGCGATGACACAAACAGCCCAGGCATGTGATCTGGTCATTTTTGGTGCGAAGGGCGATCTTGCGCGCCGTAAACTTCTGCCCTCCCTGTATCAGCTTGAAAAAGCAGGGCAAATTCATGAGGAATCACGAATTATCGGGGTTGGTAGAGCTGACTGGGATCGTCAGGCTTATACCGGGGTAGTGCGTAAGGCGCTGGATACCTTTCTGAAAGAAAAAATAGACGATGCTATCTGGGAAAAATTGAGCGCGCGTCTCGATTTTTGTAATCTGGATGTGAACGAAGTCGACCATTTTCCTCGTCTTGGCACCATGCTGGATCAAACATCCCGGGTGACCATTAACTACTTCGCTATGCCTCCCAGTACTTTCGGGGCAATCTGTAAAGGATTGGGAATGGCAAAACTTAACCATCAGCCGGCGCGGGTAGTGATGGAAAAACCCCTGGGTACATCATTAGAGACTTCGCGTGAGATCAATGATCAGGTTGGAGAATACTTTGAAGAGAATCAGGTGTTCCGTATCGACCACTATCTGGGGAAAGAGACGGTACTGAATCTGCTGGCCTTACGTTTTGCAAACTCCTTGTTCGCGGCCAACTGGGATAACCGTACCATTGATCATGTCCAGATAACTGTCGCAGAAGAAGTGGGAATTGAAGGACGCTGGGGTTACTTTGACAAAGCCGGGCAGATGCGGGATATGATCCAGAATCATTTGCTGCAAGTGCTGACCATGATAGCCATGTCTCCTCCGGCCGACCTTTCGGCCGATCGTATTCGTGATGAAAAAGTTAAAGTGCTCCGTTCACTGCGTCGTATAGACCATACCAATGTGCGCGAAAAAACGGTTCGTGGACAGTACACCGCTGGCTTTGTTCAGGGTAGCAAAGTACCGGGTTATCTGGAAGAAGAGGGTGCGAATAAAACCAGTCATACCGAGACTTTTGTTTCTATTCGGGTGGATATTGATGACTGGCGTTGGGCCGGAGTGCCATTTTACTTGCGTACCGGAAAACGTCTGCCGACCAAATGTTCTGAGATTGTCGTCTACTTTAAAAATCCGGCCCTGAATTTGTTTAAAGAGAGCTGGCCTGAGTTACCTCAGAATAAGCTCACTATTCGTCTGCAACCCGATGAGGGTGTTGATATTCAGATTCTCAATAAAGTGCCCGGTCTCGACCACAAGCATAATCTGCAAACCACAAAACTGGATCTGAGTTTTTCTGAAACGTTTAATCAGTCGCATCTGGCCGATGCATATGAACGTTTGCTGCTGGAAACCATGCGTGGTATTCAGGCGTTGTTTGTCAGACGTGACGAGGTTGAAGAAGCATGGAAATGGGTTGATTCAATTATGGATGCCTGGGCTGCAGACAGTGAATCGCCGAAACCTTATCAGGCGGGAACCTGGGGGCCTGTGGCTTCAGTTGCGATGATTACCCGTGATGGTCGTTCGTGGAATGAATTCGAGTAATTGTTAAAGCAACAAGGGCGCAGGCCCTTGTTGCTTGATGTTAATGGGTTAGTTGCCGGTAACGATGACGGTTCTGGCACATAAAATTGCCTGCTCAATCGCCTGTTCAATGGTTTCCCCACTTGCCAGTGCTACTCCCATACGTCGTCTGCCACTGATGGTCGGTTTGCCAAACAGGCGCAGCTGTCGGCCATTTCCCAGTGCGGCAGAGAGCTGAGAAAACAGCACATTGTCACTTTCCAGTTCAGGCAAAATCACCGCTGAGGCAGCCGGACCATACTGACGGATCGTGCCAACAGGTAAACCGAGGAAGGCGCGAACATGCAGTGCGAATTCAGACAGATCTTGTGAAATCAGGGTGACCATGCCTGTGTCGTGAGGGCGCGGCGAGACTTCACTGAAAATCACTTCGTCTCCACAGACGAACAACTCAACACCAAAAAGGCCAAATCCACCCAATGCAGTCACTACCTCTGCAGCGATCGCCTGAGCTTTACCCAGCGCTATCTCGCTCATTACCTGCGGTTGCCAGGACTCACGGTAATCGCCATCTTCCTGCCGGTGACCAATAGGGGCACAGAAATGTACGCCATCCACCGCACTGATGGTGAGCAGGGTAATTTCGAAATCGAAATCCACGACACCTTCAATGATTATTTTACCTGCCCCTGCGCGGCCACCCTCTTGCGCATATTGCCAGGCTGAAGCGAGCTGATCCGCTGTGCGGACAAAACTCTGCCCCTTACCTGATGAACTCATCACGGGCTTGATAATCAGAGGATACCCAATGTGCTGTGCAGCGCTGTAAAGTTGTTCGATATTTTCAGCAAACTGATAGCGTGATGTTGGTAGTGCCAGGGTTTCCGCTGCCAGCCGGCGGATACCCTCACGATTCATTGTCAGACGGGTGGCATTAGCACAGGGCACCACTTTATGTCCTTGTTGCTCAAGAATCACCAGCCTGTCGGTAGCAATGGCTTCTATTTCTGGCACAATATAATCTGGCTTTTCAAGCAATACCAGTGCGTTAAGTGCATCGCCATCAAGCATATCGATCACATGGCTACGATGAGCAACATGCATTGCCGGGGCGTTGGGATAGCGATCTACAGCAATCACTTCTACACCTAAACGCTGACATTCCAGTGCCACTTCTTTTCCCAGCTCACCTGCACCAAGCAGCATGACACGTGTTGCTGCAGGACGCAGCGCAGTTCCCAGTGTGGTCATTATTTTTTACCTGAAAGGGGTTTAAAAAATGCGCGCAGTATAAACGAAATCGTTTGCGCACGCATGTGCTTTGCTTTGTAGTGTATGCGCATACTCTTAGTGGGAGGGAAAAGTGAGAGAACAGACCGAACCGGAACCAGCACAATTTTCCAGCCTTTGCCTGGCTTGACGCTTCTTGACGCAGTGGCGCTTATGATAACAGCATAATATATCGCTGAGGGTATTCTATGAGTCAATGGTTGCAGCACATACAATCTCTGTTAGGTAGCAAGGGTAAAGACAAAACGTCGGGAAGCGGTCTGGCTGATATGCTGGCACCCGGTGCGCTTGGTGGACTGGCTGGATTACTCATAAGCAGTAAATCATCAAGAAAAATGCTCTCGCGTTATGGAAAGAATGCACTGGTTATCGGTGGTGGTGCTGCAGCTGGAATTTTTCTGTGGAATAAATACCAGCAGCGTATGGGACAGGCACAACAACCTGTTTCATCTTCTGCATCTTCGGTTCCATTGGCTACTGGTGTTCCGGCCTCCCCTGTTGAGCGCCGAGCTGAAAGGCTTATTCAGGCACTGGTTTTTGCGGCAAAGAGTGATGGTCATATCGATGATAAAGAGCGACAGGCTATTGATGAGCATCTGAAGGCTGCCGGATTAGGTGCCGAGGGTGAGCGTGTGGTGAAACAGGCGATCGCCATGCCATTGGATCCGCAAATGCTGGCACGTGATGTGCAAAATGATCAGGAAGCACTGGAACTCTATTTCCTGAGTAATCTGGTGATCGATGTTGACCACTTTATGGAGCGCAGTTATTTGCAGGCGTTAGGTGATGCACTTAACATCCCCGCCGATGTGCGCGAGAGCATCGCGCAGGACATCATCACCGAGAGTAACAAAATTGCGGGTTGATGATGTCATCTGACCAGTACAGTTTCACTATCAGTCAGCATACTGTGTCAGAGTAAAGCAAATGAAAGGAGGGCGGTCCCTCCTTTTATCATGTCGACAAACGGTTATCTAACGACCAACACGAGCCTGATGTGCCGGAGAGTATCGTTCACCAACAATTTTGACTGTTTCCAGCGTCTGTGTGATGCGTTGTAATTCATCTTCAGCCAGTACAATCTCTGCGGCAGCGAGATTTTCATCCAGGCGGTGCAGTTTAGTCGTACCGGGGATAGGGACAATCCATGGTTTTTGTGCCAGAAGCCAGGCCAGTGCAATTTGTGCGGGTGTGACGCCTTTTTCTACTGCCAGTTCACCCAGTAAGATGAGCAGTTTCTCGTTAGCTTCGATGGCCTGAGCAGCGAAAC